>LOJH01059064.1:0-11318 GCA_001685095.1 Ellobius talpinus
GGGGGGGAGACCTAGATAGCACTGAGCACCGGGGCTTCGCAGGCTGCATCCCTGCACGTGCACACAGGCAGGTGTCCCTCCCCTCCCCCTCGATGCCTGCGCAAGGCTGCGGTCCTTTGTGTCTGAGTTTCCTCGAACGGCGTCTGCTCTAGACTGGGTGGGGTAGGGTAAGCCGGAAGCAGCGTCTGGGGCTTGAAAAATGCCTAGAAGGGTGGACGTTTTCTTTCACAACCCTGACCCCTCCAGGGCCTCCCGCCTTCACCCTTCCNCCCCCGCAAGCTCAATCACCATCAACTCACCTCGCTTTCTCAGTTTCCTCTCCCACCCACCCCCGCCCAGGTCATCTGGATGTCATTGTCGCTGCGGTTCCCCAGCTGTGGGTTTGCATTCTCTGCCCCCACGTGCACGGACCTACACGTGCTAAAGCACCCCCACCCTGTGGGCCTGTACCCCTACAACTTCACTTCTGGGGAAGTTTCTTCAGGTACCTCATTTCCTGGCTACATGATCCCCATAAAGAATGGGCTTTATCCCAAAAGAGTAACGAAAGGGGACTTGGGGGTATTTAATTGGAGCAGGAGAAACTGCCAGCGAAGGGACTGCATTTTTGTTGAAGAGTGGGTGGGCTGCCTGTGAGGTTTGGGGCAGTTTAGTTTTTTCCTAAAGATACAACGAGAGGAATCTATTTCTCCACTCCTCTGATTGCAGACTTTTGGCGGGTGGGGTGGGGGTGGGGGTCATGCAGCAAACCCCATTAAAATGTTTTCCTTTTCTTTAACCTAAAAAACTGTTGCTGCATTCAGGGACTGCTTATTTTCTATTTTATCATGTTAACCAATAATGCTGAAGAAGATCAGCAAAAAAAAATCTAGGACAGTATTGCTTTAAGATTCTAGACAAAAACACCTTAAATGAACTCTGCAGCAGACAGATGAAGAAAAAAAAAAGCCCTCTCTGCTGGCCCTTGCTGCTTTTTGCCTTATTCATGATGTAATTTTTCAGGTGTTAGTTTGGCAGGAAAGATTGGAACTGAGCTTGTTGCTAGGACATGAATGAAGAAGAGGAATCTCATTGGTTCCCTGGTACTTGGCAGGAGCCAATAGGAATGAAGGGGATGGAGTTGGGAGGGAGGCCACCACCAACACTAAAAAAAAAAAGAAAGAAAAAGGAAAAGAAAAAAAAGAAAGAAAGAAAAGACAAGACTCCGGCCAGACTATTAATGCTTTGCTATGTCAAAGTGGAGTGGAATATTGTGAAGTTACAGTGGGGTCTCTTAGCGTATTTTAGGGTGTCGATGGGCAGTGGTATTCGATGGACCAGGACTGAAGAATAAGCAATTAAGAGACAGCTTTGTGCAGACTATCCTGGGTTTCTCTAATAATTCATTGTCATTACCAGTCTGGAACAAGATGCAAGCAAGGCTGGGAACATTTAACACCCTTAACCCACTGCCACACACCATTTGGGGACTGCAATTATGCTAATGGAGGCAGGAATGCTGTTGTAGAGGCGCTGGGGTTCTCCTCTAGTCTTTAGTCATCGGTACTAAATGAACCCCAAATAACCTTCTGCCTTCTGCCATGTAAGTGAACCTCTCTGTGTGAACTGGGAGTCGACATGTTCCCTGCCCAAGGCATGTGAACAGGCTCCCATCACCACACTGCCACGGGAGTCTCAGTGGCTAACAAGACTGGGCCCAGCCAAACCTCCAGTTCTAATGCCTTTCACATGGCAGAACACTGCAGCAAAAAAAAAAAATGTCACTCGGTTTCCAGACCAGAGTTATAAAATGGTCACCCACTTAAGCCTTTTGAGCCCCAGGCTCCCAGCTAGCATAGTAAGCAGTTCTGGGTGCCAATCATGCTTAGTGGCTTGATTCCCAGCAGTCTTTGAAACTAGGGAGGGAGAGATGTACCCCTACAAGGCCCCCGTTTTCCTCCATGAATTCTACAGACCTTACAAACACTGCATTTTGCTATCACCTATTGTCTGAGCTGCGGCTGTATCCCACACCTTTTCTTTAATAACTGGGCAGGGCTTTGAGCTGACTGATTTGAAACACACACACACAATAAATTGACTTCTATTGGGTTATAGACCAGGCTGGTTTATTTACACCCTGGAGGAGGCTCAACCTCTGCCAGATCCCTGACTTCAGAGATTTTGTGGCTGGCGTCCAGCAACATAAAAGGATGTTTCCTTGTAACCGGAGCACTTCCTAAAACCACAGGCAGTTTCAATCAATTACCATCTCTGGATGCAATGCAAAAATTTTAGGGGACTCAAAAGGACCAGGACTGTTTTCGACCACAAGTCTTTCTGGATCCATAACAGGCATTGATCTGATTATTGATTAATTTTTTCTTGTCAATTTCTGGGTCCTCCCAAGTTACTGCAGATTTGGGAGGATGAAGGGTGGGGAAGTATCAGAAAATAGGAAAAGATGAGACAAAAAAAAAGCTTTCTAAACAGTCCTTCTTTTTCTCTCAGCCAAACAAAGCCAAGGCTCTGTTCATGTCCACACCACAGCATTGACAGAAAACACAGCTCCGTGTGTGGACCCTAATTGCACCCTTCAGGTGACAGGTACCGTGTGAGCCTCATTTCAAAGCCAAAGTCAGGGCTGCATAAATCTGATTCCAGCCAGGCAGCATTTCAAAATAAAAGTATTCAGTCTGAGCCTGAAATGGAAGTCACCCTCCAGGCTCCAAGAATCTGATCCGGTGTACCCAGACAGGCTGTACACTGTACATTGTTCTTCGTTCTCATAAAACCTGACTGCCTGACAGAGCTAGGTGTCCTGTCCCAACTGAGCACAGCCCCCCCCTGGGGTGGCAGGGTCAGAAGTGTAATATGTACAGTCTTACAGTCTGCACAGGGAAGTTCTGATCCATGCAGCTGCCCAGGGGAGGAAAGGGGTCCTTGAAAGGAAAGAAGGTAGCATGTCATCTCTCTCTTTGTATTTCAGCGTGTTGATAAATTAGTATTATTCTGTATTTACTGGAAGAAATGGCTGAAAATCATAAGTCTGTGGACAAAGCCTGGTAGAGTACTTGCCTAGCAAGTACGAAGTCCTGGGTTCCATCTCACAAACTGAGTGTAGGGGCAGAAACCTGCAAGTCTAGCCAAGGGGAGGTGGACGCAGGAGATTCAGAAGTTCAAGGCCAGGCTCAGCTACCCAGTGAGTTCAAGGTCAAACTGAACTATGTGAGATCAGCTCCAAAGAATCAATAAGTAAATAGAAGGGTCATGAAACCAGATGAACAAGCAACATTAGAAATTCGGCACTTAAGCCACACATGTTCATTCCAAGCCAGCCTCTAACATGGGGCTGCCAAACACCCAACCTGTGCATTGTTAATGCTATATAAAAGCATGTCTTTCCTCCATGCAAAGAACTTACAGAGTTCCACAATTAAAAGACTTGCTTAGTGACACCCAGTGAGCCTAGGTCAGACCAATAGGGACACTACATTCGAGTGAAGAAGGGGGCCTCCGTCCACAGACTTCAGAGAGGAACGCATTTTCATTGCCACGGCATGAGCTACAAGCTAATTACGCTTTGTTGTAAGTGAAGCAAATTATACTGATTGTACAATAAAAGCTATTGTCAGTCCCAATATAACCATCATGACTCCGAAAGATGCAAAAATATTGACTGACTCAGAGAAGTTTTCTTTTCTCTCTAGGCAGCAATTTTTAAGGCACAGATGGCCAGAGCTGGTTCTGTTAACTAGTCATAGAGAAAAAATGTGACAAAAGAAACAGGAGTTATGAACAGATCAACCATCATCTGTGAGTGACCAAGTACTTTGAGGCAAAGGCTGAACACAGCAGGACCTCAAGAAAGTGTGTGTGTGTGTGTGTGTGTGTGTGTGTATTTCATAAAAGATTCCCAACAGTACCTACAGCAACAAGAATATAATGAAGCCCACTGACATCTCTCAAAAGAAGGTGATTAATTAAAGTAATTAGACTCCACTGAATTATTAAAATATGAAGTCTTCTGCAGGATGACCAAAAAAAAAAGACAGAACATTTTTGCAGTTCAAAAATTAAAACCATATTCTGGTTCATTAGCTAAGATGGAAACTCACACGTTTTAGCCTACAATCTTATTCACAGATGCGTAAGTGTCTAATATTTCACACCTTTGTAATGGCTCTTGTAAAAAAGAAAAGCGGGGAAAGGGGAGAGAAGCAACAGCCTGATTTCAATTGTTTCATTGCTCATAGAGAAGAGGAGATCTTTTGAAAGAAACACAAGGAGTCTCTGGGGTTTGCTTTAAAAGTGTCTTCGGGTTTTGAAAGGATAGGTGTGTTGGATCTGGGACCAGAATCAGGCTGGAAACGGTGAAGGACAAAGAGGCATTGCTCAAAACACCCCTCAGTTGGGTCTTCAAAATGCCCATGTTTCTCTTGCCAGCTAAATAAAACTGAATTGATGCCTGACTCACAACCTCTTGCCATATATTGCAAGACCCCATATTTTCCCTCTCTCTGAAACCTATGCCTTCCAGGCACATCTGTCTGCTTCTAAACCATGTTCTCACTTGGCTCAGCCCTGACTGGAGCACACTTGATTACTTAATGGGCCATAGCCTCTGCTTCTGCTGCAGAGAGGACCCAGTTCCAACTCCTTTGCTCCACTCTCCCAGGAGGTCACACTTGGACCGGCACCAATTATGGCTCTCCTGCTCTGAAACCATCCATTTTGTCCTCTGCCTTCAGAGCCCGTGCTGTTCGTGACCTTCTGGTTTCTGCCCTCACTTAATCCTCCCACGGGTGTTTAATATACCCGCTGTAGAAAACACGAGTTCTGTCACAGTTTATCATGGCTTGGTGTTACTAAACTTATTTGGACAAAGGACTGTCTATACAACTAAATGGGATAGTACACATGAAGAGAACCCAGGCCTGGTTTGTGGTTACTTCTTCGCCAGACATCACTATTTTAGGACCGGTTTTCCTTCTCGTGTGCTCTGCCCCTCAAGCAAACTTCTCGCTGGTTTGTTGGTGCCTCTCCACCGACATACCATTGTTCAAAAGTCTATCATCACCTACCAATCTCCCGGATGCACTGAAACATCATGGTCTACACAATCCTTTCCCAGACTCAACCCTGTTGACCTACCCAGCCCCTCCTCAGCATTCTGTCTCCATCTCCCTGAAGATCCCTAGTGCCCCGTGTTTTGCATTATGGTTTTGAACAGGTACGGGGGGCACATCTATCCTTACATCCACTTCACATGTGTAGCAGAAATCCTTAGTATCATATATTACCCAACTTCCACTGCATGGTCTTGGAGTCACGTGACTAGTTAAGATTGATGGATGGACCGTGAGCAGCGGTAATAGCTTGAGAGTTAGTGTTCCTTGTCCAACCTTCTTTTCCCTTCCTTGGGAACTGTGGAGCACACACAGCAAAGTTCAGATCTGAGATGGCAAGCTTTCCCGAGTATGGGTTCCAAGTGACTCACACAACAGACAAGTCCCAACAACTTTTTCTGCATGTGTCACCTGAGCAAGAAATAGGCATTCATTGTACTAAAGCTTTAAGTGTAGATTTTTGTTACTTTAGCATAATCCTGTTTCTTCTGATGTAATAGCCAATTTTACAATAAGGGAAACTTAGAGCACAGGAAGTATCTAATATTCAATTGCTGAATGGGTGATGTACAAAACATCTGTTATTATTCCTCAAAGGGTAGACACTCTTTTTTTTTTGAAACAGTGTCTGTCACTGGCTAGCTGGCAAATCCCATAGATCTACCCATTTCTGCCTCTCAATAATTGATTCTCTTACTAACATGTATGATTGTGTGTGCTGCCCAATTGAATTTCAAGCACTTGATTTTGACTGCTTAACTATAGTGTAAACCCCTCATGAGTTTTCTCAATTGCTCAAGGAGTCCAGCAAGCCCTGCGCAGGTACTGAGTTAGACCTGTGGATGAATGAAGAGTCAAGCCGCAGTTCACCAGCTGACCAGCCTCTACTCCACCTATGGCCAAGCAAGAACACCATCTGAGAAGGGAATGCCCCTGCAGCTACTCCAGACTCCATCAGTCCGATGCTGGTCACGTGGTGTAGAAGCCATCCCTCTAACCATCCCAGCTCCGACGCCACAGCTTCTTGGTTAAGACAGAGGACCAAAATGACACAACTATTTTTTTAAAAAAAAAATACTTCAAGAAGCATTCCATTAGTCCAGGTTGTATCAAAGCTTTCATTGGACAGTAAGTATCTTTCTTATGAAGAAGAAAATAAAATGAACATGTTTCTCAACTTGAATTTGAATGCCCCCCCTTTGCTGACTCTAAAGATACCAACAGACACCATGGGTAACAACAAGAGTGCAGGGCAGGTTCTCGGAGCAGCTGTCATCTTCATCCCAGATGGACAAACGAGCTGATGCAAGCTATGCCTTCTGCCCCAGGAGAAACTCTTCCTGTCATCCGAGCCTGAAAACCCAAGCTCAAGTAGAGATCTTCCTAGTGAGGAACTATATCTTTCTGTCTGGTTAGCCATCTTCAAGAGATGGGGAGCTGTTTGTCTCGCCTTTCTTCCCCCAAAAGTTTGTTGTAGTAAACACAAATTAGGATACAATAATAATAATAATAATAATAAATGCTTTGAAACAAAATTCACAAACGTTTTCCTTCTGGCCTCCTGATAGGAGCCCAGACTCTAGAATTGCTTCTGCAAATGCCAACGTTTGGGCTTTCATATGTCCTAACTGCTGGAGAGAAAAGGCTTCTCAGAAATTTAATCATTGTGTTTCATTCACTGTTGTGGTCAATGAAAACCAACTCAGTGCAGAAGGGATAGGCTGAACCCGGGACTTTCTCTATGGATTGGGATTTAAGAAAGAGCCAAAGAGGATGAAAAGGAGGCAGGCTGGGTAAACATAGCTGGAGGAGCTCTCCACCTGTAGTATATGCGCTGAACCAGGATCCCTCACCTCAGGACCCTATCCTCAAAAAAGGGAATATGGTCACACATTTTTAGCAGGATAGCACAAACTTAAAACACGTCTGGAGTAAGGTAAATCGATTAAACTGGGTTCTTTCCCAAGATTGCAGAATCTTAAACAGAGCATGGGAGAATCGGATAATTACCATCACTGCCACTTGGACAGCTCACCAACGGTTAACTGTGCCATAGGTCCAGGCACCTCTCAACTGCCCTCTTAATTGGTTTTCTCTTTGCCAGTTACTGTTAGGGCCTCTAAATGCCAATTTGCCCTGTGGGGCATTGCCTCTGAGTAGCAGAATCGGCTCAGAGCTGCCAGGGCCACCAGGATGTCAGGCTGCTCAGAGGCACTAAATGGGCAAGGTCAGCATATCCAAGGGGGAAGAGGCTGGCTCAAGTTGACCAAAGGCAATCTCAGTCAAGAGACACCGGCTTTTGTCAGGTCACTGCTTAAAATGCAGAAGGGGAGTAGAGCCACTCTCTGGAGCCAGGTGGGAGCCAAGACCGGTAATTAAGAGGTAAGCAACACTGTGGCCAGTGGGCTGGGAATTCACTAGACAGATGGCTGAGGTGGAAGTGCAGTTGTTCCCCAGCCAAGTGCCCTTGTGCACAGATGTCACTGTTGGGTGAGTGTCCTACCAAGGACTCCAGATCTTTGACACAGCAGTGCAGCTATCCTGCTGCCTATGGAGACATGTGATGGCACACCCATTCCTACCCTTCACCCTAAGGTTGCTAGAGACCATGCTGATCTTAGTCACAGAAGCCTCAAATTAAGGAATATTTGATTCTCTTGCTTGGTCTTTAAGATTTATCTCTTTCCCCTTTCCTTCCCCTCCCCTCATCTTCCCTCTCCTCTCCTCCTCTCCTTCACCTCCTTCCTTCCTTTCTTTTTTTAAGAGTAAATATCACTGTACCCACAATTATGCACCCTGGAAATTCTAAGTCTAATAAGTCCTGATGCCCACATCCCAGCTCAGTTTAGTCAATGACTCACTGTGTCAGCACATGGAAATGATACAGTTCCTAGGAGCAAAGCTTCCCATAACTGACCGCTGCTTTCTTCCCATTGCCATCAGCTCTGCATGTGAGGCTACCGCGCTGGACAGCCGCTGGCTTTTAGGATCAAAAATACACAGCTGTTTCCTAATTTGACAGCCCCAGCCCACTTTTCTCCTTGGCTCTAACTCATTCTCTCGCTGAAATCTATGCCTGGTAGACATCCCACGCTTACTCAGCACCTACCTTCTGACTCTCCTTTCCTTCGGGTCTTCTGCCATCTCTCACCTTCCCGCTCCATGGCAGAACCAATGCTCATGTGGTAAATCCAAGAATTACCCATACTGCTTCTACCCCGACTCTCCTGTCCTTCATCCAACCAATCAACCCATCTGAAGGAAATTCGCCATCTCCTGCTTCTTATCAAGTTTTTAGGTCTAATTATCTCAGTGAGTGTGGCTCCTATTTTGCATGCAATAGATTCCATACGAATTCAGAGGTTTCGTAAACTCAACCATTGGGGAAGGGGCATGTCAATAGATTCTAGATTAACAACCCAGGTCATTGGCTGCTATAAATGAGTGTTTATATCTGTTTAATAGTTTTAGATGTTAAGCTACTTAGGGACAGGGCTCCTCCATGTAATTATCTCTGTAGGGCACCTGGCACGGAGCCTCATATAGTTAATCCCTTAATTAAGCCTTTTTGAATATCATATGGAGAAGAAAATGAACCATTCATCCAATAAATATTTATTGAACACATACCATGTGCAGGGCCCTGTGCTGGTTTTCTTGGGAAATACAAAGACTTGGATAGAACAGAAAGAGGAAGCCAACCGATCATACAAAGTGGCAGAGACAGGAAGGGTTGTTGGAGTTCTGACTTCAGAGGCCAGCAAGGATGGAGAAACGGGTGACGTAAATATGAGTTTGTCAAAATGTAAGGACTCTCTGAGAGGTCTTAGAAAGGCTGGGTGGCACCAAGGTGAGGGGATTAAAAGTAGTGGCATTAACATTCAAGCCACACCTCACCTCCTCAGACCCTGGCAGGAGGTCAGGGGAGACAGTTCAACACCATTCAGAAGCCATGAACCATTGAACGGTTCCAGGAACCCTTTTATACTGCTGTTTTTATGCTGCCAGTGAATCGTATCAAGCCCCTTTGCAGGCTCTGGGCCTCAGAATGCCGCCCGAGGATGTGGGGGCCTTTAGGTGCTTGCTTACTCATGCTCTGTATATGTGCAAGGGCTTCTCAGGCGTCGGTCATGCTTCCCACCGTAATGAAGTTCCTTTGAGAGTGACTCATAATTACGGCTACCATCATTGCAGTGGCACTCTTCTGCAGGCGCAGGCACTGAACCCAGGGCATTCTGGCCTATGTCAACCAAGAGTCTACCACTGCCTGAACTACACTACCACGTCTGCAGCAAACCATTTCACCATGCACTAGTTATTTTACTGGCTTCTCTGAACCTCCCACTTTGTTATGCTGAATCTCACCAAGAACCTGACAGGGTGGGGGGGAATTCTAAAGTCCTACAGAAAGCTGGGAACGGAGCTGCTATAGACCAACACAGTTTTGAGCACACATAACTTTTGTCATGGCACATAGCCCTAGCAAAGATCCCCACTTAGGAGTTTGCTGAACAACGTATCAATGAATTTTGCAAGGTGAGCTGAACCAAAATGGCTGTGTGGGTAATACTTCAAAGAGGGTGTGTCGTGTGAGTTCCTGGTCCCAGGCCTGGTCACCTGTTGGGGAACGACTTTGGTGCTTCTGGAATACAGAGATGATAAGTCCTGCCTCACATTGGGTAAAGTCCCTATATCAGTCAGCTTAACAGATGTTCATGCTTGGCCCGGAGAATGGGTCATCAAACCCCTTCAAGTTACCCTGAGTGGGATATTAAACTATGCTTTGAGTATGGCTGGAACTTTTAACTTTCACAAGCATCTGACAGATGTGGCTAGCTTGGCCCCAGCCATTAAGCCAGACCTCTTATTCTTCTTGTATGAATGAGGGGATCGGGGACAGAGAAAATATTTAAAATTAGTAATCAAGAAAGCAGGGCCAGGACAAAACACACAGCCAATCCAATTATACAGTGTCTATTTTATGGAGAGATGGTTATTCAGGGATGGTTCCTGGCCTGGGATCTTCACAGCAACATCCCCAAGCTCTGGAGTTAGTCCTATTGGCTCTCATCATGTGTACTCAGAGATAAAGTAGCCATGCCCCTGTGGACATGGCAAAAATAATTTTTCTGCTCAGGAATGGATCTCTGAAAGTCGTTTGACTTTGAGTGTTTGCTGCGCATTTGGGAATATCTCCTGGTGAAAGGACCCGGTCTAGGTGTGCCATATTTAGGGTTACTATTGCTGTGATGAAACACCATGACCAAAAGCAACTTGGTGAGAAAAGGGTGTATAAAACTAGCCAGCCCAACTGATCCCTTGTCAACCTGACATACAAACACATCACTTTTCGACTAGAACCTTTCCTTTCTCATTTATTCTCAAAATAGCATGTTAATATTAATATCACAATGTAAAATATAAATAAGTTCAAAGTTCTATAGTCTTTACAAATTCAAACACATTTTAAAGAGTAGTGCAGTCTCTTTAAAATATCCAGTCACTTTAAAAATCCAACATCTCTTTTAAGAGTTCAGAGTCTCTGAACTGTGGGCTCCTACAAAATAATCAAAATTAGGTTAACTATTTTCTTACTTCAAGAGGGAAGAACCAGGTCACAGTCACAATCTGAACAAAGCAAAAGCAAACTCTGAGAGTGTAAATAACTCAATGTCCAACATCTGGGATTCATTCATGATCTTCTGGGCTCCTCCAAAGGTCTTAGGTCACTTCTCCAGCTCTGTCCTCTGTAGCATGCACAGTTTGTCTTCCAGGCTCTGCTGGCTCCTCTCTGCTGGTTTTGGTGGTCATCCCATGGTACTGGCATCTCCCAAATGCTGAGGCCTTTGCTGCACATGGCCTGTGCTATCGCCAATAGCCTCTCCTGTGCTCACTTCATGGTATCAAACCTCAACTTCATGATCCAGAGGTCATAGGCATTTTACTGCTAATGTGGCTGCACCTTCTTTAATGGCCTATCCTGGTCTCTTACAGTGCCAGGCCCAGCTGCTTCTTATGACCCTTTCATGCCTTCAAAACCAATACCACCAGCGGGGTGGTGGTGGTGCATGCCTTTAATCCTAGGACTCCCGAGGAAGAGGCAAGTGGATCTCTGAGTTTGAGGCCAGCCTGGTCTACAGGACAGCTAGGACTGTTACACAGAGAAACCATGTCTGAAAGAAAGAAAGAAAGAAAGAAGGGAGGGAGGGA
>LOJH01059065.1:0-11318 GCA_001685095.1 Ellobius talpinus
GGGTGGGGGGGGAGCTAGGAAGCTGATACGTATTTCTCCCAGTAAAACAGCTGCATTTTCAGATTTGCGGGAAGAGCAAGGAAAAGGTTGAAGTCCAGGTCATCCCAGCCAGCCTCACGGTGCTCTTCTTGCCTAAGAGAGTGTGCATGTCACTTGGAATAAATTTGATGAACGATCTCTAGACGCTAGTGAGGAAAGGGAGAGAGCCCCTAGAATGACTGGTTGCAGAACCTGGGGAGGAAAACAGAAGGGGCGGAGAAGAGTTCTCTGAACTCAGCTGGATGGAGAGTGGAAAGTGGAGACCACTCGGTCAGCAAGAGGCCACAGGGTGGCGCTAGAGCCCTTGCGCCCGCAGTGTTTGCTCTGGGCCTGGGTCTTCGAGCGCCGGGGAGCGCGATTCGCAACTTTACTAGGCTGGGTCTTAAGGTCAGTCCCCAAACCCAGCCAGCCAGCTAGGGCTGGGTACCAGAGCTGGGTAGGGCCAAACAGAGCAGGACTGGCATCGATCGCCGTCCTGACAAGTGCATCGATTTCTGAGTGGAGAAATTAATAGATCTCTTAGCTCTTCGGACATGGGAGTTGCCCGCGGGTACAGCTGGGAACCGTAGGCCCTTGGTATTTGTGAACCTGGGAAGTCTCAGGATCCCAACATTCAGGTCATCAAAGGGCAGGTATCGCGCATTGGCCTTCCTGGCTGGAAGTCTATAAGTCTCACGTTTAAGAGAGGGGGCAGGTAGGTACTGGGAGTGACCGGAAGTGAGTAGAACCAGGGAAGGATAGAGTCCTAGTGGCAGGTAGCTTTCCGTGCCAGGTCCAAGCATGAATAGTCCCCCAAGTACCTCCACACGAGTATGCACATACAAAGACCCACCAACCATACCGAATTCTTAAAAGTAACCAAACGAAGGCGTAATCTTACAGAGAGATGGCTCTTCTCGGGATCTGAGCCAGAACCAAGGGACTTGGCAGGGACACACCCTCGCACCAAGGAGTTATAGTCAAAGTGGCCTCAAGAGGCTGGGAGGGGCTTCTGGAGGCGAAGGTCTAAGATCTCCAGGTTCCACAAGCAGAGTCCGACCTGTCGGGGACGCGGGAAGTCACCCTCTAGAGTGTCAAAACACCTGTTGAACTCCAGAACCTGCGCTCTTCAGACCACGGCGCCCAGTCGCTGCCTCCACTTCTGCAGCTAGTAGGGGCAGTGCCAGAGGTGGCAGAGAGACACTGCCAAGATTTCTTGGCCCCCAACCCCTTCGGCATTATGGCCTTATTTTCCCCAACACATCTGTCCCCCCACCTCCCTCAGTTGACAGGCTAAATATTTTTACTTGATTTTGTGGGAGGGGCGGAGAGAGTAGAGAAATCCGCACAAACCAATCCGTTTCTGGAAAGGGCGGGAGCTGGGCGAGGTCCCTGCGTTCCTGGCCCGGGAGCTGCAGCGAACAGAAGCTGGAAGTCTGTACGCCCAGGAGGGTGCGGAGTCTCAGGGTGGAGTCTTGCGCTCCTCTTGACCCTNGCTTTCTCTCCGCCTCCCCTCGCGCGACTGTCCGGTCCCTGGATCTTCGTGTTCTGAATTCTGGGTCAATTTCTTCCTCTGGAAGCCTCTCTGAGGGTCTCCTGCTTCTGACTGCATCTTCCTGTTCCAGCCTCTGTTTCTGGATCATACTGAAGCTGTGTCCAACTGCCTGGCACAGCATTTGTTTCCTGTGGTCCGATATTCTTTTCTTTCTTGGCTGTCTCTACTTGAGATTTCCAATCCCTTTGCCCCTGTACCTCACTCCCCACCCCGGAACCTGGGTCTGCATCCCATGAGACCCTTTTTCCCAATAGGACACCTGGAGGACACTCAGGGCTGAGATGGTGGCAGTGCCTGCTCTGTGGCCCTGGGGAGTACACTTGCTTATGAGCCTGCTGTCCTTGGGATCTGGCCTGGACACACTAGAGGGTGAGTCCCCAGCAACGTCTTTCCAACCCCAACTCGCTCCCAGAAAACTTCTATGTTGTCTTTGTTTGGTTTGGTTTTTCGAGACAGGGTTTCTCTGTGTAGCCCTGCTGTCCTAAAACTCACACTGTAGACCAGGCTGGCCTTTAGAGAGGCACCTGCCATTGCTGGGATTAAAGGCACAAGCCATTGCCTCTGGCTTCTATTTAATCTGTATTGGAACTTAAAGACTAGGGCCAGCCCTCAAAAGGACTTTTCACTAGGGGAAAAAAATCTTTATATGAAGAGGGGTTTTTTTTCTCAGCTTCCTAAGAGTTAAGGAGTTAGAAATTGAATGAACCCACTGCTATTTGTGAAACCGCTATCCCAGGAAAGTTTGAACCAAAGTGAGACTGTGGGAATCAGAAGTCTTCTCTAGGGCCACTAAATGACAAGGAGCAGCCTGGGACCAGCAGGTGACACCGGGCACCATTAAAGCAATTGACCCTTTGTGCTGATAGGAGGCTCAGCAGCTGGAGAGGCAGCCCCAGGGCAGGTCCTGAGCTCCAGCATTAGTCCAAGTCCCCCACCCACTGTGGGCAGTAGGGCTGCCTGAGAGAGGACTGCCAATCCTCTGCGCCTCAGTGCTGTTCCTCGGACACACACTTCCCACCAAAGGCGTCCCGGAAGTGTGAGTGGACTGTACAGACCAAATTGCCTTCAGAGGGTTGCCAGAGGCTGCAAGGGAAACGGAAGCGTGTACCCCTTCATTCTCTAATCTGCTTTTGTCCTCCACACAGAGAGCTTGGGAACTCAGCACTCTGGGAGTGTGAGGGGTCTTAGGATGCTCTTCTGAGTGGGGCTTCCAAGGTCAAGGCAGGGGCTTCCTTTCTTGTACAGATAATACAAATGGACCTGGGTAAGGTGCCCTCTGAAAGGGGCCAGTCACAGAAGATTTGCAGTGCATGGTGATCTGCCTGAGCACCCTCCCCTGCCCCTTCTGTGCCAGCACACTGCACAGCAGAGGCCAGGCAAGAACACAGTTGTCAAAATAAAGCATCCAAGTCCCGGGACTTAGTGTTTGGTCAAGGAGCACAGCTACTGTTTCCCAGTGAAGCTCTACCTACAGCTTGTCCTGAGGAAAGGCAGGGGTTAACCAGAAGAGGTCTTGGATTTGTTTTTCCACTGTCTCACATTAGGGGAGCTCTAGAGAGGCTAAGGCATGATGGGAAGCGGAGCGCCTGAGGGAACCCCCCCCCACCTGCCTCAAAGAACCTAATTGGCTTTCCTGGAGAGAAAAGAAGTGTTTTTCCTCTTTTTTGGTGTGTGTGTGTGTGTGTGTACCTGCCTTGCCTAGTGTGTGCACAAGCAAGTGGGCGTGTGCATGCACACACATCCAACAGCTGGACAGTAGAGCATCAACCACAGAGAGAAAGTACAGGGAGCCAGGCTTTCCATCCTGTTTGTCCTTGACAAGCCCTGAGCCAGGGACAGGGCTAGCCTGTATGGGAGAATGTGTGGTGTGGTGCCAATGTGGGGCATTTCTGGAGGGCCAGGTGAGGAAACAGACCTGGATGTTAAACTGGAGCATTCAGATTGTGTTTTCTACAAAGACCTGCAGGATCTCCTCAGGAGCAAGTGGGGCTAAGCATCCAGCCCCTATAAGGAGCTTAGCCTTGAGAACAGAGGTGAATGGACTAGGTCCCAAAGGAAAGGGTAGACTTGGGATCCAGATGTTGTTGGCCCATAGTCCCTGAGTGCCAGAGGTTCCAGTCCTGAGCTGGGTACCATGGGAGATGCAAACTGGACTTAGAACAGCTCGCTGCTGAGCTCCATCCAGAGAGCTATGGAAAGGACACCAACCCCCAGGATTGCAGGTCAAAGACCTATGGAGCCTTTCTGGGTTTGAGGCTGGAGAGGTGAATGGGCACCAGCTTGTCTACACCCAGAATGTTGGGCTGAGGAAGTAAAATGAGGACCTTCGGCAAGGAGGAACCATGGAAAGTCCCTTCAGAGCAAAAAACGACTTCTTACTGGGGAGCTGTCTCCCCGAGGACAGGGAGAGAAGCTCATGCTCAGAACTCACTCAGTGCTCACTCAGTACACACTCAGTACTCACTCAGTACACACTCAGTACTCAGTACTCACTCACTCAGTACACACTCAGCATACACTCAGTACTCACTCAGTACACACTCAGTACTCACTCAGTACTCACTCACTAAGTATTCACTCAGTACACACTCAGTACTCAGTACTTACTCAGTACACACTCAGTACACACTCAGTATACACTCAGTACACACTCGGTACTCACTCAGTACACACTCAGTACTCACTTGGTACTCACTCGGTATTCAGTCAGTACACACTCAGTACACACTCAACACACACTCATTCAGTACTCACTCAGTACACACTCATTACACACTCGGTACTCAGTCAGCTCTCAGTCAGTACTCACTCAGTACATACTCAGTACACACTCACTCAGTACTCACTCAGTACACGCTCAGTACTCACCCAGCACTCACTCAATACACACTCGGTACTCACTCAGTACACACTCAGTACTCACTCGGTACTCACTTGGTACTCACTCAGTAGTCACTCGGTACACACTCAGTACACACTCCATACTCACCCAGTACTCACTCAATACACACTCGATACTCACTCGATACTCACTCAATACACACTCGGTACTCACTCAGTACACACTCAGTGCTCACTTGGTACACACTCGATACACACTCAGTACTCACCCAGTACTCACTCAATACACACTCAGTACTCACTCAATACACACTTGGTACTCACTCAGTACTCACTCAGTACACACTCAGTACACACTCGGTATTCACTCGGTACACACTCAGTACACACTTACTCAGTACTCACTCGGTAGTCAGCTCTCAGTCAGTATGCACTTCCTCCCAGGCACATTGTGCGCTCATTTTCTCACCAAGCATTCACAGAGCACCAATCTTGCATCAGGCACTACATGTGAACCAGTATAAAGTAGTGAATTAAACAAATTCCTGCCCTCATGTGGCTTGCAATAAGCAAAACACACGAAGAAGTTACATATAAGTTAGTTGGGAGTCACGGGGTAACCAGATGTGGTTCCTGTGACTCAGGAGACAGAGGCGGAAGGACAGAGTTCCAGGCTTCCAGAGCTACACAGTAAGATCTCTCTAAACACCGTGGGATAGGGATGTAGCTCAATGGTATGGGGTTTGCCTAACCAGCACTGACCCCCAGAAAAGAGCAGAGGAGACTGGTTTAAGCAAGATAGTGGGAGGAGCTGATTTTAGGAGCTGGGGGAGCCACAGACACTAAGCCAAGACTCCAACTGGCTTGTTTGGATTTGCAAGGAGGAAGCTCTTCATTAGAGCCCAGCCTGATACCCTCCATGCTGTGTCCTCCTACTTGCCAGTGTGGTGCCCCCTCCAGAGCTGCCAGGACAGGGTTCTTGGTCTGCGCTATTCTCATCTGCCGGCCCACATGTGTCTACAGTGTGCCCCAGCCTGGATATCCGCTCTGAGGTGACAGAGCTTCGTCGGCTGGAGAACTGCAGCGTGGTGGAGGGTCACCTGCAGATCCTTCTCATGTTTGCTGCCACTGGAGAGGACTTCCGAGGCCTCAGTTTCCCGCGCCTTACCCAGGTCACAGACTACCTGCTGTTGTTCCGAGTCTATGGCCTGGAGAGTCTTCGAGACCTCTTCCCTAACCTTGCTGTGATCCGAGGTGCACGCCTCTTCCTGGGCTATGCCCTCGTTATCTTTGAGATGCCCCACCTACGGGACATTGGGCTGCCATCGCTTGGGGCTGTGCTGCGTGGGGCTGTGCGTGTGGAGAAGAACCAGGAACTCTGCCACCTCTCCACCATTGACTGGGGCCTGTTGCAGCCTGCGCCTGGCACCAACCACATTGTGGGGAATAAACTGGGTGAGGAGTGTGCTGACGTGTGCCCTGGTGTGCTGGGTGCTGCTGGTGAGGCCTGTGCAAGAACCACCTTCAGTGGGCACACTGACTACAGGTGCTGGACCTCCAGTCACTGCCAGAGAGGTGGGCACTTGCACAGAACATGACTGTAGCACAGGGAGATTGGGGCTCTTCCACCTGTTGCTATTGTTTGGTTTGTGAGCAAACATATAATGTAGCCCAGGCTGGCCTGAAACTTGACATGTGGCTGAGATTGGCCTTCAACCCTAATTCCTCTGTCTCTTAAGTGCTGGGATTACAGCTAAATGTCTGGCTTGCGGCCATTGTTTTCAAATCATTACCCTTCCTATGGGACAGGTACCCTTATTATCCCATTTTACAGGAAAGGAAACTGAAGTTCATAGAAATTAAATATTGGCATGGCATCAGGCAGGCACAGAGTAGGTAAGGAGGGGCTTTAGGAAGAGGGTAGACACAAGTGGACAGAAGTCAGCCCAAGAAACTGTCTTCTGGGGCAGCAGCCAAGGATGCAGCCAGGTGGCCCCTGCGGGGTTGACCTCTGCTCTCTAGCCAGACTCACCTGGCATCCCCACCTCTGTCTCCTCTGGGTGACAATAGGGGGCGAGGAGCCTGCACAGCATCAGTGCTCTGCTCCCGGGGATGTGGTCTCAGTCCCATGTCATCAGCGGATGCACTGGTAGCACTGAAACAGAGAAGAGGTGTTGAGAACAAAAAGGAGAGGGAAGGGATAGAAAAACTTGGACAGGCAAGGGACAGCCCGTGACCTAGGAAGTACACTAGTGGAGGCAGAAGGAACGCAGTGGGCAGTGGGGTAAGATCTTCCAGAGGCCAGGAGCAGATCTGGAGTCCCCTAGCCCAGGAGTTTTTCTCATACAGCTCAAAGTCTGCCCCTCACCTCTAGCCTCCGCTCCAGGCAGGAGGATAACAAGAGCCCTGCTGTGTCAGCAGTGAACTGCCTCCCTGTTGGCTGTAAACACAGCTACTACATGTCTGTGTGTCCTCTCAATTCGTGGGCCATGTCAACAGGCCCTGGCTGGACCCACCTGGCTCTGGCCTAGCTGATCAGGAGTAGCCAGCTGATTCTCCTTGGCACTATATCAAGTCACCACGGGACAGCCTAGACAGGTCAGCAGGCTGCGGAACAGCAACCCTGATGGACAAGGTCGCTGCTCCATCCTGAGTTCTGAGACTTTTTCTTCTTTTTCTTTTTTCTTTTTTTCCCTGAGAGAGGGTCTCTCTGTCCAGCTTAAGCTAGACTGGAACTCACTAGACCAGGCTAGCTTCAAACTCACAGAGATCCAACAGCTTTTGCTTCCCAAGTGCTGGGATTGCAACACAGCCTAGCCTGAGTTCTGATACTCTCAAGGTGGAGGACAGAGAGAGGCCTTCAAGCATCCATGACACAAGGAAACAAAGTCAGTAGTGTCACCTGGTGCTGAGAGGGTCACCTCAGGATGGGGTGGGCCAGGGCTGGAAAAGGACATTGTTGAGGGGTTGCCAAGGGGCAGGTAAAGTCTAACGGTGCTCTGCCCACAGTGTGTCCCTGTCCTGGTGGGCTGGCCTGCACAGCAGGCGGTGAGTGCTGCCACGATGAATGTCTGGGGGGCTGCAGCCAACCTGAAGACTCTCGAGCCTGTGTAGCTTGCCGCCACCTCTACTTCCAAGGAGCCTGCCTCCGGACCTGCCCTCTGGGCACCTACCAGTATGAGTCCTGGCGCTGTGTCACCTCTGAGGTCTGTGCTCATCTGCGTGAGGTGCCTGGCCGCACCGCCACCTTTGGCATCTACCAGGGCAGCTGCCTGGCTCAATGCCCCCCAGGTTTCACCCGCAATAGCAGCAGGTGAGGGACATACCCTTGGGGCTGTCGGGAAGCCTGAGCAGTTTCATCGGCCCAGGACTTAGGCTATCTGCTTGTCCTGACAGCATTTTCTGCCACAAGTGCGAGGGACTGTGCCCCAAAGAGTGCAAAGTTGGCACAAAAACCATCGACTCTGTCCAAGCCACGCAGGACCTGGTGGGCTGCACCCACGTGGAGGGAAGCCTCATCCTCAACCTTCGCCAAGGCTGTCAGTACTCTTCCTACCACACCCTCCCTCCTAACTGCAGTCCATGCATGACTTCCCTCATCCAGGGTTCTCTGCCTCTGTCCCTCCAGTTCCCTACCCTTCCCTGACCCTACTCCAGTCCTATCTTCCTCATCCTCAGACAACCTGGAACCTGAGCTTCAACACAACCTGGGGCTGGTGGAGACCATCACCGGCTTCCTCAAAATCAAGCACTCTTTCGCACTCGTGTCCCTGGGCTTTTTCAAGAACCTCAAACTAATCCGGGGAGATTCCATGGTGGATGGGTAAGGGCTCAGAAATCAGCCTGACCAGCCCCCTTTTCCTCAACATTCTTGGAACCCTAGTGAAGAGAATGGGTTCTGAAAATTAGTTTGCTAGTTACTAGCTGTGTGAGTGTGGGGAGGCTACTTGACTTCTCTGGTCCTTGGGTTTTCCCTCTGTAAAATGAAGCTTGTGCTCTAGGATTGTGATAGCTACTTACACTGTTGTGTGTGAAGTGCTTTAAACAGTGACCGGAACACAGTATACGCAACACTGGTTCTATGCTCTCCCATAACAACGGGCCATTATTGAAACACCTGGTCGGTTTGGTTGCTGAGTGAACCTGACTGGGTGTAAAATCATTCTTACCACCTAGGAACCAAGGCCTGATCACAAAGTAGTCAGTAGTTTTCAAAATAAAAAGAAGTTTATCTGGGCAGTGGTGGCACACAGCACTCGGGAGGCAGAGGCAGGTGGATCTCTGTGAATTCGAGGCCAGCCTGGTCTACAAGAGTTAGATTCAGGACAGCTCCAAAGTTTCAGAGAAACCCTGTCTTGAAAAACCAAAAAAAAACAAAAAACAAAAAAACAAGTAAGAAGAAGAAGTTTAAATTGTCACCAGTCAAATGGTTCCCTGTGGCTTCTTCTGTCTCCTCATGTATTATCACCACTAGGGGTACCTATAGCCAAGCTGGCCAGCCAGGCATAGCTCCTGTGTCCCCACAGCCAGTGCTGTTAAAGTGATATGAAGGAGGAGAGGGACATAATGCTGACCCTTCATTAGCGAGGTCGGCAGAGGGGGCGGGAAATTTCAGGATGTCACATTCCTAGTCAGTGGCACAGAGAGGGTGCCCCTGAACCCCTCGTGGATGTGAATGGACCACATTTTACACCTGTGCCCAGTGCAGCTTCTGCAGGGGAACCCATGAGCCAGCCCCTCTCCTGCCCCAACCCCTGCCACCTTGCAGAGCAAGGCACCCGGCTTTCTCCAGGAACTACACACTCTACGTGTTGGACAACCAGAACTTGCAACAGTTGGGGTCCTGGGTGACTGTGGGGCTCACCATTCCTGTGGGTAAAATGTACTTCGCCTTCAACCCACGCCTCTGCATGGAGCACATATACCAACTGGAGGAGGTGACAGGGACCAGAGGACGGCAGAGCAAAGCTGAGATCAACCCCCGCACCAACGGAGATCGAGCTGCCTGTAAAGACCTGCCCAACCCCAGGAGTACAAGCAGGGCAACACGCACGCACTAAGACACGGGGGAGGGGGGGTCACCCAAGGGGATGAGAAGCCGTGGGGTCAGTGTCAGGCAGCACGAGCCTGTGACGGACGTGCGGAGAGAACACTTTCCTTTTGCCCTACCCAGGCCAGACTCGCACTCTGCGCTTCGTGTTCAACCTGACTGAGGCGGACCGCATCTTGCTGCGCTGGGAGCGCTATGAACCCCTGGAGGCCCGGGACCTGCTCAGTTTCATCGTCTATTACAAGGAGTCGTGAGTAGAGAGTGGTGCCAGTCGGAGGACCCTAATCCCACCCCACTTTGAGACAGGGCCTTACTATGTAAATCAGCGTCCAACACTCAAAAGATTCCTCTGCCTGAATCCAAGCCTCCAAGAACGCTGAGATTCCAGGCCTGTGTGCTATGCAGAGTCCAATTATTTTCAAGACCAAAGGAGGTGAGAGCATGTCCCCGCTGGGCTATCGAGAGCCTGAAGGCTAGGACCCACAGTCACATACTGCCTGGATCTGTCTCACCTTCTTTGGTCCTCATGCCTCAGTTTCCCCTCACCAAGTGAAACGAAGAGGACAGCCAGGATTTCTGAGGGCCCAGAAGATCATTTTGCTACAACAGTGTGGCTAATTGAGCTTCAATCCACTGTGCCAAAGTTCTCTGCTGACCACATCCTCTTGCCCAGCAGCGGTTTGGGAAGTACCTACTAATCTGGCCACTTTAGGAGTATTTTTTACCTGCATTTCATTAAAGCCTGGGGAGGGAGAAGAGCAGGAACCGACCTCCCTCCTTCCCTTCCTTCCTCCTTCCCTTCCTTCCTTCTTTCCTTCTTTCTTTCCTTCCTTCTTCCCTTCCTTCCACCTTTCCTTCTTTTNCTCTCTCTCTCTCTCTCTCTCTCTCTCTCTCAGTAAGACATTGTCTCATGATATAGCCCTGGCTGTCCAGAACTTTCTGTAGACCAGGCTGGCCTCAGATTCACAGAGATTCACCTGCCTCTGCCTCCAAGTGCTAGGATTAAAGGCTTTTACCACCACTGCCCAGCGCTTTCTTTTTCTTAAGTAGGTCTTATATATCCTGGCTGCCCTCAGACTTTTTGAACTTACCCTCTTGCTTTCAACCCCAAAGTGCTAGATTACAGAAGTTCATACCATAACCCAAAGTGCTAGATTACAGAAGTTCATACTATAACCCAAAGTGCTAGATTACAGAAGTTCATACCATAACCCATTTATGTGATGCTTAGAGTCAAACTCCAGGCAATGTGCATGCTAGTCAAATATTATACCAACTAAGCTACACTCCAGCCTGAAATGGGCTATTTCTTTGGAGAGAGTGGACTGCCGTTAGCAAGAGAGGTACCACAAGGAGGACTTCTAAAACAAGTGTCAATGACAGGTGTCCCAGCCAAGCCTTTAGCACAGTCCTAAGAACAACATGAACAAGGCTAAAATAAGTTAATCCTAAATTCAAGGCCTACATGGTCTGCCTAGTGAGATCCTGTCTCAAAATGAACAGTAGATGGACTGAATGTGGAGTTCAGTGGCAGGATGCTTGCCTAGCATGAGAGGCCCCGGTTCCATCCCCAGAACCAGGGCAAGAGTGGGAATAAGCTCAAGAGATTTCCTTATAAGAGAGAAATGGATTTTTGATGACCAGGAGCAGGGAATAAGAAGTTCTTTCCACCAGGTGATAGTGGCACACATCTTTAATCCCAGCACTTGGGAGGGAGAGGCAGGTGGATATCTGTGGCAGCCTGGTCTACAGAGTGAGCTCCAGGACAGGCTCTGAAGCTACAGAGAAGCCCTGTCTTGAAAAAAAAGGAAGAAGAAGAAGAAGAAGAAGAAGAAGAAGAAGAAGAAGAAGAAG
>LOJH01059066.1:0-11318 GCA_001685095.1 Ellobius talpinus
AACTACATAAATAAGATATAATTTTTATTGAGAATAGATTATTTCCCCCTCCCTTCCTCCCTTCCCCCTCTCTCTGCATCATAGTTGTCTCAATAAATAAGTTCTTAGCTACTGTACCAGTGCCGTGGTTTCCTGCTTGGTGCCATGCTTCCTGCCATGATAGTCATGTACTAACTCTGAATCTGTAAGTGAACCCCTAGCAAACTCTGTCTTCTATACGTTGCCTTGGTCTTGGTGTCTTCACAAAAATAGAAAAACAACTAAGACAGGACTATATTCTGAGAATTGTCCTGAAAAATACTTCCAACTCTAGAGAATTGTGTTGTGGTGGTGGTGGTTGTTAAAGCCAGTGTTCCATGGAGTGCCAAAGATTGGAGTGCACTACACAGAGAGAAACCCAGTTTTTACCTAAGCAAGGGGCCACATGCAGACTTGGCATCCCCACCCACTCTTTCCTTCACTATCATAGTTCTCTTTTTTAATATCTAATTCCAGTTAAGTGAACTAGCTCTGCTTGCCCTGTTCTCTTTCTCCCCACATCCCTCTGTCTTAACATTTTTAGTTATTTATTTTTGAACAGGCTTTTTCAAAGAATGCAGGTGGGCCCTGTCATAGCCTCCTGAGTGTTGAGATTTATTTAACTCTTTCTGTTTTCATTCTCAAAAGTGAATTTTAGCTAGAACTGCCTTATCTCCTTTATGATTCCCATTTCTGTTACATTTCTCTTTTTTCTCTACTGATAGAGTGCTAATCGTCTTATTTGGGTTATTTTCTTTCCATTCTTATCCTCTGTAACTAATACCTTACACACACCATATTTTATTTGTTCTTTCTCTACCAAAAATTATTGGAGTTAAAGTAACAATGTTTCTTTTTTTTAGTAACAATGTTTCTAATGGTTATTTAGGTATTATCACATTAGGCTTACACATCAGTTGTGATTACTTCCACAGTTAATAGCTGACTTTCAGAATTGAGTTGGAAATAGAATCCAGTGCCCAGAAGATATGGTCTGAAGGTTTATCTACTGAGCTATATCATGGAGCCTCATGAGGAAAATGGCACCTCACATCAAATATAACGGCTGACAATTGGGGCAGACTGAGAAGCCAATGATAAGGGCACTGGGATTTGTCTCTACTGCATGTACTGGCTTTTTGGGACCCTAGTCTACTTGAATGCACACCTTTCTAGGCCTGGATGGAGGGGGGGAGGTCTTGGACTTCCCACAGGGCAGGGTTCCCTGCCCTCTCTTAGGCCTGGAGGGGGAGAGGAGGAAGGTGAGTGGGGAAATGGGAGGGAAGTGGGAGGAGTGGAGGAAGTAGAAATTTTGATTGGTATTATTTATAAAATAATACAAATATAAAAACACCCCCCCAAAATTTTTTTAAAATTATTTCTCTCTGCCTCTCTGTCTCCACCCCCCTCTTTGTAAGTGTGTGTGTGTGTGTTTGTCTCGTTCTTTCTGTGTGTTCGCATGTGTGACTGTTGGTGTGTGCATGCCACAGCATGCATGTGGTCAGACGTTGGTGGTCAGTTCTTGCCTTCTTCCTTGCTTAAGAGAGTCACTTATTTGTGGCTGTGTATGCCAGGCTAGACAACTCACGAGATCTTGGGATTCTCTTGTCCGTACTTCCCGTTTCTCCTTGGGATAGCTGGGATTTTTCAGTGGACCTACAGGGTCCAACTGTCTGTGGATTCTGGGAATCTGAATTAAGGTCCTTATGCCTGAGTGGCTAGAGATTTATTCATTGGATCATCTCTCTAGCACCTTTAATTTTGTGTTTAATAAATAGTTTCAGCTGAGTAATAAATAACTATGAATATTTATTTAAATTGTACAGTTTTAAAAGTTTTATGCTATCAAAGCCATGAAAACACCAAAATCATAGTAAATATACTTTTCACAACCAAACATTTACTTCTTTGCAATTTTTATATATACCCGTACTTAATTCTCCCATCCTCAAGTAATAACTGCTACTATAGATAAGTTTCAGGAGTTTTATATAAATTATAAAAATATTACTACATAGTTTATTTTAAAACTATTTTTCATTCATCTAAAGAGCACTTGAGATTCTCAGTTACTCCAGATGTTGGCCATACTCAGTGTGGTTGGTCTTGTCAATTTTAACTGTCTAACATATAATAGTATCTCATTGTAGTATGGTGTACATTTTTCTAATGACTAATTATGAACATCTGTTAAATGTTTACTAGATATCTGGTGAATCTTTAGTCTATTCAAGAACATCAAAATATTTGCTTTTATTCTTAAAGTTCAGTTCTAAGAGTAATTTATTCTGCCAACAAATTCTTCATCAGTGTGTGTAATTTGCTGAGATATTTTTTCTCAATATATGGGTTACTTTGTGGCATTATTTTCCATTTTAGATGCACTCTTTTTTTCTTTGGTCATTTGTACTTTGTTGTAGCTTAAGAAAGACCACCTAATACACAATCACAAAGATGTTCGCTATGCATTTCTTGTTAGAGGTTCACAGAACAAATGGGTTCTGTAATCCACACGGGTTAATTTTTTCTTTTGCATGTGACATGATGTAGGTGTCTTTCTTAAATTATTTTAAATTTTTAATGAAGCCAAAGTGAAACAGTTTCTACATATATTGGCTATTATTTTTTTACTGTGGCAAAAGCAAATTAGCGGAAAGGGGTGCCTTATTTTGTCTCATGGTTTCAGCTGACTGTCCATAGTGGCAGGGGAACTGTGGTACAGTTTTTTGAGGCTGCTGGTCACGTTGCGTCCACAGTCAGGAGGCAGAGGGTGATAGATGCAAGTTCTTGGCACTTTTCTCTTTTTATTCAGTCCAGCAATTATGGTATATCTTTCTACTTCCTTTAACTTAATCTGAAAAATCTCTCATAGACAAGCCCAGAGATTTGTCTCCAGAGTAATTTTAGATCCAAATTACCATGCCACAAAAAGTCTGAAGTTTTAATCTCCCCGTCCACCATGTTCAATAATGCAACACAATTTTGTTTAACAAGATTATTCTTTCTCTACGACATTTCTTTTGCCCATGGGATTCTTCTGTCTCCCTCCCTGTGGCTGAGATTTCAGGCAATTACTGCGTGGCCAGCTTTCTATGAGTTCTTGGTCTTAACTCTTGTCCTCGTGTGTGCAGAACAACCAATTTGTTCTTTTCCCAGCCCCTTCATAGGCATGCTAAAATCAGTTTTCACTTTCCAGTTATAAATATGTTGTTGCTATGATGATAATTATTGCATTGAACTTGACTAATTTCATAAAAATTGTTATCTCAGTACTAAATCTTCTGAACCATGAACAAAGTATCTCTGCAATAGATCTTTAACAATTTTCCTAAGCAGACCATAGGGGAACATCTATCTACAATTTGTTCTCAATCTCTTTTAGATTTTACTATCAGGCTAATCCTCCCTTCACAGGATTATGAATTGAAACATGGTTCATCCTATTTAATTCTCTTGAAGATATTATGTGGAATTTTTGTTCCTTGTGTCCAATATACTTCTTAAAATATCCAGAAAACACAAAAATGTTACAGGAAGGCCTTTACCTCTGTTATCAGTGTAGGGAATATTTGGATTATCTTGTTTATTCTTGAGGCAATGGTGATAATTTGTGTCTCTTGTGAGATTTCCACAGTAGCTATGTTGCAAAATTTGTTTACATAAAATTTTTCCTAATTTCCTCTTAGCATCCTTTCTGTAAAAATCTGTAGTAATGCCTTATTTTTGAAACTGGTAATTTGTGGGGACTCTTTAAATTTTCAGATTGCACATTATTAGTATCATAGATTTTTTTCCTTTATTACATTTAAACTTTGCTCCTTTATTTATTTATTCTGTTACTTTGGTTATTATTCACATTTTCTATTTTAAGGTCAAGACCACTAAATTGATATCTTTCTTAGTTTTTAATGCATTTAAAGATATGTTTTTCACTGTACTAACCCAGCTTAACAGAAGGCACTGGATGGAGAACTTCAGTCTGAAGCAGTTTACCATATCCAATAAGAGACAATGAATAAACAATCCTAGAATAGTAAATCAAAAGGCAGTGGGAGGGGAATCTACCTTATAACAACAAAATAACAGGAAGCTATAAACACTACTAATTCTCAATATCAATTATCTCAATTACTCAATATGAAGACACAGACTAATAGATTTGATTAGAAAACAAGATCCCAGCTTTCTTCTGCATCCAAGAAACATATTTTTTGATAAGGAAGGGCATTGCCTCAGGATAAAAGAATAGAAAAGGGCTTCTAAACAAGTGAATCCAAGAAGCAAACAGGTGTGGCTATGTTTATATCTTACTTCAAACCAAAACTAACCAAAAGAGATAAAGAAGAATGCTATACACGCAAAGGAAAAATCCACCAAAAGGATATTACAATCATAAACATTTATGTATAAACAGAAAGTACTCTAGTTCTCTCTCTCTCACACACACACATACACACACACACAAAACCCTTCTATAGTTGAAGTCACAGATAGACTCTCACACAATGATAGTGGATGACGGTGACTTTGATATCCCACTCTCATTAACAGACAGGTCATCCAGGCAAAAACTAAGGAGAAAAAAATGCTACACTTAAATAACATCACAATTCACGCAGACCTATCTAGCAGAAATCTATGAAACATCACACCCAAAAACTAAAGAATAAAGCTTCTCAGTAACTCAGGAGACAGTCTCCAAAATTGATCACATATGGGGATACAAAGCAAGTCTCAACAGATATAAGAAAATGAAGTAACACTCTATGATCATCATAGATTAAAGCTGGATATCAACAGAAATAATATGAAGGATACAGAAATGTGGAAACTGAACAACTCTCTAATGAATGAAAAACTGATCAAAACAGAAATCAAGAATGAAATTAAAATCTTTTGAGGCCCTACCCTTCACCTCTAAACTATTGTCTATCAATAGATTCTGGGGAAAGGGGAGTCATTGTCTCGAGTTGAATGTTTACCGCAGAATCCACCAAAGAAATGGTTGATGATATACATGAAATATAAAATCAAGATCAAATAACCAATTTAAGCTAACCTACAACTACAACCCCTAGGGAAATAGAAACTGAAAATCCAACCCCCCAAAAAAGCCCACTTGGTTTCAGTGCAGAATTCTACCAGACCTTCAAAGGAAAAATAAGGCCAATAGTCCTCAAATTATTTTACAAAATAGAAATTGGAGGAATATTTCCTAATATTTTTACAAAGCCACTGTTATTCTGATACCTAAACAAAAACAAATATCTAACAACAAAAAAAGAAAAAGAAAATTATAGGTATGTCTCTTATGAACAGAGAAAAAAAATCTCAATAAGATACTTACAAATGGAATCCAAGAGCACACCAAAAAGATCAAGTTGGCTTCATTGCAGAGACTAGGAGATAGCTCAATATATGTACATCAATGTACTGGGGAAGTCCTACAACTGATAAACTCTTTCAGCAAAATTAGCACACAAAAATCAGTAGCCTTCCTAGAAACAAGTGACAAAATAGTGAGAAAGAAATCAAAGAAATGGTACCTTTCACAACAGTCTCAAAACAAAACCAACCAAACAAACAAAACCCATGAGTTAGCTTTACCAAGAAAATGAAAGAGTTATTAAGAAGATTTTTAGTATACTGAAGAAAGAAGTTGAAGAAGACACTAAAAGGTGGGAAGCTTTCCTGTGCTCATGGATCAGTAAGATTAATATTGCAAAGCCCCCACTATACCAAAATGAATTTACAGATTCAGTGCAATCCCCATCAAAATTCCCACACAATTCTTTACAGAGCAAAAAAAGATGTTCGACTTCATATGAAACACACACACACAACATAGCTAAAAGCTATTCTGAATAATAAAAGAACCACTAGAGGTATCACCCTCCCAGATTTCCTATTGTATTGCAGAGCTGTAGACATGTAAACAGCATGATGTTGACATAATAAGATACTGATCAATGGAATTGAACTGAAAATGACATAAGCCCACACACTCCATGGAATAATCCTTTTCAACACTGAAGATTTGTTATTTGGACTGGTTTAGTGAAAGGCTGAATGACCAATTAATTACTAGACAGGATTTTGGGGGAGAGAAGCTATACTGGGAAGAAGAATGGGACAAAGAAGGGCAGAGACAGGGAGTCATGAATGATAGAGTAAGCAAGAGATGAATATGCCATGCTGAGAAACAGTACCATCACATGATAGAAAATAGATAAGAAATATGGATTAATCTAAGATGAAAGAGTTAGTTATTTGTAGCGCAAGTTCTAATAGGTCTTAATAATAAAAGCCCAGAGTCAGATATTGGGGAAAATGCTGAAAGATCAGAGAGATGAAGGAGCAAGCCACAGCCACATCTCAACTTCACAGCCAGAAAGACACAGAGTTCCTGTTTCCTCCCACCTTATCCCTACCTCTCTCAGCCCATCCACATGACTTCCTGTGTATATAGACCTCTAGACGACTATGGTTAGCTAGTGGCTAGCTCCACTCTCTGATCTTCAGGCAAGCTTTATTTGTTCAAAAAATATATCACCATATTTCCCCTTTTGTATAAAATTTTATAAAAGGTTATAATTGATATAAAAACTATATATAACAAATACAATAACATATACAATATATACAGGCAGTGAATACACCAACAATGTCTAGTCCATTAATAATTGACAAATTCAGAGGAAATAATCCTTATCTATTCTATCTTAGTCCAAAAATTGCACCTCATTCACTTTCTATTCTAACTTGCATTACCAAAATTATTTTTTATGTCTCTCAACCTATACACTTTATATTTTTTAATGAATTTCTTTTCTGAACCTGGTAACAAGAAAAACTATAATTATAACTAGTCAGAACTCCATCAGATACCCAAGAAGGAAATAATATTACCTGAGCAAGCAAGAAGTGCAAGCAAGCAACATCCAAAAAAATGTGAGAAAGGACAGAAACAGCTAGCTAGCTGCCTGGACAGTCACCGAAGTTTCCTATGTAATATTGGTGCATTGATCTTTGGCATATAGGCCTAGCATATCTGACAGACTTTTGTGTGAAGCAGAATATTTTGAAGAGCTGTCCTACCTTGTCTTGGCAAAGTTCACAGTACTTTCTTTTGTGTCCTTCTTGCCCAATTTGCACAGCATACTCTCAGCAATTGATGCAAGAGCACTTTCTTACCCAGTGGCTAAACTTTGCCACAAAAAATGTAAACTCCATGTGGAATTTCTGTGACTCCCATATTCTCTGAACTAGATTAGTGCTGCCAGGAGCAGGCATGTCTCATTGTCATAAAAAGAAAAGAATCTAGGTTATTGAAATATCTTAAATGCTATATTCTGTAGATCTCTCTGACCTTGAAAACAAATCTAATATGACTACAACTTCAGTTGTAATAGATGACTAATTGCTAACCTGCATTTTTTGTTATCCTATATAGTTGGTAATAATAACTTTCAAGGGCTATAAATTTGCATTACATTGTTAACATGGTACCTTGCATAAGTACCATACCTTGAAAAAGATTAGAAATATATGTACAGTATGCTCTAACAAAAATAATCCCAACTTTGTATCAATAAACAAAAAAATCCAAGACAAAGTAAAATATTAAAACTAGTAGTTTTTTTGGTTTAAAAGTAGATTCAATAAACTACTTTTTAATCCTTTTTCTATACCCCCCTTATTTCAAGTAGATTCAATAATCTATCCTTATATTCTATCATATTTATATCCCCTTTACTTCAAAACAAGAAGTCTGAATCTAATCTACTTTATACAACTTTCTTCCTAACCATAACTAATAACAACTTGCAACCAATCCCCCTAAACATTACAAATATCCATAACCCACTGAACATTCAAAAACCACTCTCCCCACCTCTTGGGAGTGTGGCCATGATATTATTAAATTTGCTTTCTGCTGTCTGAGGGTGACCATATCTTTAGGTAATTCTGAAAAGAAAAATTTGAGTTCTCAAGTCCTGGGAGAGGTAGTTGTATCATTTGTTGTCCAGTCTCTTGTAATGGGAAAGTGCAGGACTGGTCTCAAGTCCTGGCTGGAGTAGTCTGTGAGACTAGATCATCTCAGCTGGTCACCTCAAAATTTCCCTGAAGAGTTCTTAGTACAAAGTCAGTCTTAAGGTGATGTTTTCAGCTTGGTAATGTTATCATAGTTCTGGTGGTATCATTGTTCTTCCTTCTTTTGGAGACTTCAAATGTCGCTGTTAAGCATAGTCTGGTTCACTGCAGAAAACTTAAACATTTTAAATGTCATCTGCAACAGATCTCAAAGAGGTTAAAGATAACCTTCAAAGACTCAAAATAGAACCAAAGGATTATGAGATTAGTGACAATAAAGTAGTTCTTTTATCAGATGGCTTTTCTGACATGAGACAGTGATTTTGGATTATACTTTAATAAATATGCTTGAGTTAGAGAAAGAGAGAACCACACTCAAATTCCAAAGCCAACTTTAATTTTTAATTAGACTGGGACTACAGAAAGACTATTTGCATTATATGTCTGTAGAGAATAGCAGAAACAAACACTTGGGAAGATTTATCAAGTTTTATCCTGTTGGAAATGTGATACACCAAATGGGACATTTTTTTCCCGAATGATTATCCTTTTTTATTCTCAGAGTCTCATTTGTCTTGTGGTCTTTGGATTCATTAGCTAGATATCCTTACTCTCCTGAATAGACAAAAATTAAATCCTTCCTGAAGTTGTATCTGATCAAATGAAATTCATTTGTTAGATTTAAAGTTAGTTTAGATTGAACAGTCATGCAGTTTGATTAAATATTGCCTATTCTCATCAAGGGTGTCTTTTGTTCAAATCAAGTATTTATCAAATTTGATGATATTCATAGCTTTTTTTTCTTCTGTGGAAATAGAAGAAAAATCCCTTCTCCAATTTAACACATGGCCTGGTTACCTTTCTGAAGTCAACCCATCTTTAAAGTATACCAGCTGACTTAATTTCATAGTTTTTTTCACTATCCAATGTCTCTCTGGAGCTATTGTCCTGTTCTCAATAGCATTTAGAGAATTTAAAGTTAATAAAGCATTATGTCATCTATTTCTAGGAGATTTGATCTTTCTATAACTGTCTGTACTGTAGGATTATGTGGTATGCTTGTAATATGCCTTATATTATAAAAAGCAAAAAAACATTTTATTTTGTTATAGACACATGCTGTATCATTGTCTATCTTTATTTGTACATAATTTCTAGCAAATGTGTGATTACCAAATCGGCCTTTTCTAAACTCAAAGCAGTTGCCCATTTAAAACCTGAATAGGTAACAATGGTGTACTGTACATGTTTTTATTTTCCAAAATCTACAAAATGGAACAATCCATTTGCCAGATTTCATTCTTAGAGTACCCATTGGGTTACTTCTTGCAGCTAGTGGTATTTGGTTGTATAAAGAACAAGGAGGACTTTTTATTATAATTTTCTTGACTTGTTGTCACATGATAGAAAAGTCTATTTTAAAACTTTGCTATTGACATTATGGTTTTTTATGAAATTCTGAGGTATCTAGCACATTTCCAATCAATAACTGATCAATTTCTGCATTACCTTGTGCTAGAGGACCTGGCAGACCCATATGGAATCATATGAGTATTAAATATATGGGACAATTTGTATTCCTGATTATTTCTTGTAACTTAATAAATAATAAAATCAATTCTGCATCATCTGGTATAAATTCAGCAGTTTCAATATGCAAAACTACAAAACAACTCCTTCTGCATATTGTGAATCAGTAAATATGTCAAGAGGTTCATTAGAATTCATTAGTACCATAATAATAGCATATAATTCTGACTTTTGGACAGACTAATAAGGACTTGATCCATTTAGCTTAAGTTTTCTGATTTGTAACCTCCCTTTTCCATTTGCATTAGTATAGAATGTAGGAGCTTCAGTTATTGGTTTTTCCCATACAAGGTGAGGGAGGATCCAGTTAGTTGTCTTTTATAAGTTGAATTCTCTTGTTTTGGAGATATTTGTTGTTAAGCTCTCCCACAAATTACTGTAAGTTCTTTGCTAGGGTTCATCTTCTTCCCATAATTTGTCATTTTAACTTTATGAATGGTACTACAATTTCTGCTGGGTCTATTCCTGACAATTGACAAAGTCTCAATTTTTCTTTTAGAATTAATTCAGAGACTTTATCCACTTAAGCTTCTAAATTCTTTACTTGGTTATGTGGTAAAGAGATTCATTCTAATATAATATCTTCCCTCTGCATTAAAATTCCTATAGGGGAATGCTCAAAGAGTAATATATCCAGAATGCCATTTAGCTTTGGATCCACATGATCTACATGTGCAATCTGTAATTTCTCTTCCACCAAAGTCAATTCTCTTTCAGTTTATGCTGATAGTTTCCTGGGAAGATTTAAGTCCTTGTCACCATCTAAGGTTTTGTTTCAATTAACCAGGTCATCAGGTTTTATCCCAATGAGTGGGATATATATTGGAAATGTCTCCTAGATGTCTTCAAATGTCATTAAGAGTCTGCAATCAATGTCTTCTAATTTGTATCTCTTGGGGTTTAATTTTTTTGTAAACCCATTTCATAGCCTAAATAAATAAAATAAATAGTCTCCTCTTTGTATTTTTTTCAGGAGCAATTTGAAATCCCCAACAAGGCAAAATTTTCTTCTTTGAACATTCTTTCTAAAGTATCTATACTTGAATATCATCCATGTAATGGTAAACTATAGATTGAGGACATTGCTTATGTATTATTTCCAATGGCTGACTTACAAAATATTAGCACAGGGCAGGGCTATTTAACATTCTGTGTGAGAGAATCTTCCATTGATATCTCTTACAGGGCTGAGAATTATGATAAGTGAAGGCAAATTTTTCTCTTTTACTTGTAAAGATATAGTGAAGAAACAATCTTTTAAATCAATAACTATAAGAGGCCATTATTTAGGCAATAGAGAAGGCAAAGGAATGCCAGACTGTATAGTCCTTTGGCTGAAACAGCTTATTAACAGCTCTTAATTTTTTTTACCATTATTCATTTTCCAGATTTCTTTTTTGTAACAAATACAGAAGAATTCCAAAGGTTGGTTGATTCTTCAATATGCTGAGTATGTAACTGCTCCTATACAAGCTCTTCTAAAGCCTGCAGTTTCTCTGTTGTTACAGGCCATTGCACAACCCATACGGGTTTGTCTGTCAACCATTTTAAAAGTGTGCTGTTGGTGCCTTTGAAATATCAGCAGCTGTTTTGACCTGTTCTTGTACAACCTGAAT
>LOJH01059073.1:1991-13045 GCA_001685095.1 Ellobius talpinus
CCTCCTGGGTGAGTCTGCTTCTTTTTGTTTTAGAGCTTTCAGGTGTGCTGTTAATTCACTAGTGTGAGTTTTCTCTGCTTTATGTAGGTACTTAGTGCTATGAACTTTCCTCTTAACACCGCTTTCATAGTGTCCCATAGGTTTGGGTACGTTATGCCTTCATTTTTATTGAATTCTAGAAAGTCTTTAATTTCTTTCTGTATTTCTTCCTTGACCCAGTGGTGGTTCAATAGAGTACTGTTTAATTTCCATGTGTTTGTGGGATTTCTGAAATTAGTGTTGCTGTTGAATTCTAATTTTAAACCATATGATCAGATAAGTTACAGGGTTTTTTTCCATTTTTTTGTATCTGTGAGGTTTGCTTTGTTGCCAAGTATTTGGTCAGTTTTAGAAAAGGTTCCATGTGGTGCTGAGAAGAAGGTATATTCTGTGTGGGTAGAATGTTCTGCAGATGTCTATTAATTCCATTTGAATCTTGCTATCTGTTAGTTTCTTATTTCTCTGTTAGGTTTCTGTCTGGTTGACCTGTCCATTGGAAAGAGTGGGGTGTTGAAATCTCCTACTATTAATGTATGGTGTTTGATGTGCAATTTAAGCTTTAGTCGTGTATTTTTTACATATCTGGGTGCTCTTGTATTTGGGACATAGATGTTTAGATTGACATTTCATCTTGATGGATTGTTTCTGTTATGAGTATAAAGTGTCCTTCTCCATCTCTTTTGATTGATTTTAGTTTGAAGTCTATTTTGTTAGATATTAGGATAGCTACACCCACTTGTTTCTTAGGTCCATTTGATTGCAAATTATTTTCCCAACCAACAAAGGTATTTATTTTGAGTTGTTTACACACATGGAATCATTATGTATGTATTCCTTTTCAGCTCATTTATGTCATATATTTTAGATTTATTTTTACTTATGTGCACTTATCTGCATCTTTGAGTGTTGAACACTTACATGCATATGCCCAGAGAAGCCAGGAAAGGACTCCAGATCACCTGGAGTGGATTGCAGGTGGTTGTGAGTTGCTTGGTGTGGATGCTAGAAACTGAACCTGGTTCTTCTCCAAGAACAATGAACACTCTCCTTAGTCCCTCTACATTTCCTCAAGTTATCCTTAAGTCCTTTCAGGAATTTGTAAAAGTGTAGAGATAATCATCTTAATTCAATTTATATAAGTAATGGGGTAGGTACTGGGAATAGAACCCCAGTCTTTGTCTATGCTAGGCAAGTGATATATCACTAAGCTTTGTTCCCAGTCCATTCACATCATTTTAAAATAGTAAAGTAACTTATTGTTTTGAATTTGCAGGGAGGTTGAGAAGATAATATAGGAAGTCCTCCTGGAGGCTTCACCTGGATTCCACAGGGTTAAGACCCTAATTATTGTGATATATTGCTAAAATGAATTAAAAATACAAACAAAACCAACTTTAGGATTGTATTAGTTACTTTTCTCATAGCTTTGGCCAAACACATGTAAAGAAGCAGTGTCTGGAAAGAAGCATTTATTTTGACTCATATCTTGTGGGATACAGTCCTTCTTCAAGAGGAAGGCATGGCAGTAGGCAGGCCTATCATGTTTGCATGAGTAGCTGTGTCTCCTCACTTCATATACCATAGAAGAACAGGAAGCAAAGTAGGCAGAAAGTGAGGCCAGACTATAATCCTTAAGATCCCCTCAGTATCCCTTTCCCTCTAGAGAGGCTCTACGTGCTGAGTCAGTGAGCACCAGGTTCAGTGAGAACCCTGTTTCAAACCCTGTTTCAAACCCTGTTTCAAACCCTGACTAGAAAGGCTCTTTGATACTCATCTTGACCTTCCCATGAACATGCATGCAGAGGCAGGGATACCCAATGTATACCATATACACACGTGTATACACACAAATGCATACCTGTGTACCACACACATACAAACACATAGGCACATCAGAAATGAATATCTTCAAATATTTTAGGAATCACCATAGTGATATATAAAGATGTAGTGATTTTTGTCCCCACAATCTGCAGTTTGGATCCCCACATGCTCTTTCCAGATACTCCTTTGCAGCTCACTCTGATGGCTGCAACACTATTGCTTCAACCTGCATTTTTCTGCTTACCAAGCAGGTCCTGCGTCTTTCCACAGGTCCTCCTCTGTGAGTTGCCACCCTCACACTGGGCTGTGCCTCTTTTCTTATTGATCTGTAAGATTCCTTTATATTCTGAGGACAAATCCACTCTTTGTTTTTATGTTGCAAATTTCTTTTCCCAGCTGTGGTTTGCCTTTTCCCTTTTCTCTGGTATTTTACTATTTTTTTGTCATACAAAATATTTTAAAGATTTTTCTTTTCTACAGAAAGGCCTTTAATCCATTCAGAATAATTTTTATAGGGTGGGAATTAGGGATCTAATTTTATTTGCTTTTCACATCACTTTTACTATATAGCATTGATTTTAAATTGTACTTTATGTCCCCACATTTCTCCCATCTCTGAAACTTAGAATGAAGGTTAGTGGCCATGCACTATCATGATATTTTTCTTTTGCTATGGTCTGTAAAATAGCATAAGTCTTGTAATTAGTAGAATCTTAGATTTAAGAAATAATAGAAGTAGTCTGGGCTAATCTTAATTCATTTTTCCTTCTTGTTTTCCATATGTGTTTATGTATTTCCATGAGTGTGGAACTCTGTGTATGTGTGTGTGCGTGTGTTTTCATGTGTTTATGCATGTGTACGTGCACAGATGCATGTCGATCTAGAGGTTGAAGTCAGATGCCATCCTGGATTGCTCAGCACTTTATTCATTGAGGCAGTGTCTGTTGCTGGCCCTAAACCTTGCTGTTTAGGTAGTCCAGCTGCCCAGCTTGCTCTGGATCCCATCTCTGCATTACAGGTGAGCCACCATACCCCCTGGTATATGAACTCTAGTCCCCTTACTTGTGCAACAAGCACATACTTGTGCAACCAACAAGCAACAAGATGAGCACTTCCTACTCATTGGTACCCAGTGCAATGGACTCATGCTGCTAAGCAACCCCTTAGCCCCTTCTAATCCTAGGTATTATTACCAAGTTGGATGGACTCCCGCTACTCTTATCCTGGTGATTTTTTTAGTGCATTCCAGACTAGTTTCTTTGTCAAGTATTAAAGTGAGAGTGACTAACTTTTTCCTTTTTCAAAGAATTTATTTTGCAGTTTTTTTTATAGTGTATGTAGTGGGGACACCTGTGTGTCCCTGTGTGCATGTGGAGGTCAGAGGACAACTTGTGAGAGTCAGTTCTCTCTTTCCACTCTGTGGGTCCCAGGAACTGAACTCAGGTAGTCAGCTCTGGCAGCAAGTTCCATTTCCTATGGAACCATTGAAAACTTGTCTTGTTGTTGGTTTATTATTTATTTTTCTGTTACTAGCAATTGAATCTCTGGCTTTGCACAAACTAGGCATGTGCTCTATCTCTGTGTCACAGTCAGGATAGTATTGACTAGCCAGCTGTGATTGCACACTCATGTGAGTCCAGCAATCTGGAAGCTGAGGTAAGATTTTAATTTTGAGGACAGTTTGGGCTATGCAGTGAGGTTCAGATGAGCTTGAAGCTGAAGAGTGAGACCTTGTCTCACAGTAACTAACTAACTAACTAACTAACTAACTAACTAGCTAGCTAGATAACTAACTAACAGCATTGATCTTATGGAATAGTTATTTGGAGAAGTGAATCATGGTTAAAAAATATGATTAAGCCTAAGTTGGTGCCATAATTGGGATCCCTCATTTTAAAGAATGGGTTATGCAGGAGTGAAAGCAGTTACAGTCTGAGGGTCCTTCTTCCTCTCTCTGTCTCCTCTTTCCCCATGGTATACTCTAGTTGCTCATGAAAGCGATATTGAGGATTGAGCCCCCATCCCTTGAGGTGGTCATACTGTGGCCCAGTGGTACCTTGAAGTGAAAATGAATCCAAGTATTTACTCCATTCCAAGGGGCATTGACTGGGCAGTGTGAGGCAGGATGTTGAGATGTTTCAGGGGACATAGTCTTGCTCTGCTGGACTCTCTAGGACCTGTCCCGAGTGAGGAGGAAAAGAATAAATGGTCTCTCTGTCTCCACTCACTTCCCATGGCTCCTGGGGATTCCTTTGTAAGTTCTCTGAGTTCTCATCAGCTTGCTCTCTTCCTCTCTTCTCCTACCCATTTCCCACTTTGAATAGTGGAGGAGAAGAGAAAAGACCAAATTGAAAGTAGGCACCATTGGGTCAATCTCTACATTGCCTGTGCTTGTAAGTAATGCCGTGGTGTGGGACAGTTCTGTATTCTGTCAATTACATTTTAAACAAATGCTGATTGGCCAATAGCAAGGCAGGAAGTATAGGCAGGAAAACCAGACAGGAAGTAGAGGTGGAGCAATGAGAACAGGCGTATTCTGGGAAGAAGGAAGCTCTCTCCCCAGTCCTGCCTAGACCACTGAAGAAGCAGGATGTGTGACTTGCTCCGCTGAAAGAGGTACGGAGCCATGTGGCTAACATAGTTAAAAATAATGGGTTAATATAAGCTACAAGAGGTAATAAGAAGCCTGAGCTAATGGGCCAATCAGTTTATATCTAATGTAGACTTCAGTATGCTTCTTTGGGGCTAAACGGCTGTGGGAACTGGGCAGGACAGAAACCCCAAGAAGCAGCCCCTCCTGTTACAATGCCCACTATTTACAAGCTGTCTATTGTGCTTCTTCTGGTTTTAAGCAAGGGTTAAGAGGTATTGGAGACTTCATGTGACTCATAGAGTCTAAAAGACTCACTGTTTGGATCTTATGGAAAAAATATATATTACCAAATCCTTTGTTTCAAAGGTACGAGGTTAACAATGAGATGACCTAGTGAAGTGGGTAAAGGTCTTGCTGAAACTTCTGAGGACCTGACTTTGATCCCTGAGACTGCATTGGAAGGAGAGATCTGACCCTGAAAGTTGACCTCTGTTCTCCACATACACACGTCATATAGGCATGCACATGTGCATACACCACATACACACATACACACACACACACACACGAGTAAATGTAACAAATACAACAAAATAGAGAAGAGACTTTTGGAACAAAACCTGTTTGCTCACCCACTCCAACACCTAGACATGCCTTCTGGTTTGATTTTGTTCATGCTCTAGGGGTTATTGTTCTTGCTGAAGAGGCCTATGGCTTTGCACAGATGTCTGATAAGAGAGAGTGAGTGCATAACCATGAGGGGAAACAGACCCTGGCAAATGCCTTCACCTTCTCCTAAGCTGAGGCTGTCCTGGAGAAATTACCTGTGAGAGCAGCCGTGGCTCATAGTAGAGCAGGGAGCATTTCAAGTGGGCGTGCTAGCAGAGCTGCTCTCTCTCTTCTCCCCAGGCTCACTGCAGACAGGAGGGCAGTGGGGGCAACTGTGACCCTCTAGTGAAAACTGCAAAGACAAGTATGCAGCCAGGTGAAGTGGGACCCCTTTCATAGTTTGGGACCAAATGACTGGGTTTTGAAAAGAATTCTCTCTTGGATGTGTGATGGCTGGTCCCGTTTCTCGATTGCTCTTTGGGCTTTAATCTATTTTGTTTCCATTTCTTCACAATGGCTTTGTTAAATGCCACTGACTCCTATAAGACAAAGCCAGAATGTGGAGGATTCTGGGCTGTAGAGGTTTCCCTCCGTTGGGAATATTAACAGCTAATTTGGGCAGTCCTCAGCACAGTGTGCAAGGGGAGCTTCTAGAGTGGGTGGTATTCCAAAAATATACTAAGATATACTAGATAAGTAAAAAGAAAATCTAACAATCTAAGACTTTCAGAAAAGAATCCTTGAATATTTGATATTGATTTCATGAGTAACACTATTTGGGTAAAGTCAATCACTAAATAGGTGTAGCAATTAGGTCAGTGAGATAGCTTAGTGGGTTATGATATTTGCTATCAAGAATGTCAACCTGAATTGGATCCCTGAGACCCACATGATGGGAGGATAGACTCCTGCAAGCTGTCCTGGGACTTCCACAGGGGCATCATGGAATGTCATCCCCCTCATATTCACATAAGTAAAACAGTGAGATGAGTTGGATTATTGTGTCTTATTTAAGGAAGGCAGGAGGGTCAGAGTAAGAAGGATGAGGACGGGGTCATGAATACTCTTTGTGCATTAAGGAAAATCAAGACTCACAGAGTATTGGGGATCCACTTGGGTGTGTTTGACTCCAGAGTTTATATTATTGTGTGTGAGTGTGCATCTGAGCATGTGCATGTCTGTGTGTGTTGTGTGCATATATATGTGTATTCACACCTGTCTATGGAGACCAGAGGACAGCATCAGCTGTCATTCTTAAGTAACACCCACCATTTTTTGGAAAGAGAGGACTCTTCTTGGCCTCAACTCACCAAATAGTCAAGGCTGGCAGGGCAGTGACCCCTAGGATGTGCCTGCCTTTTCCTCCATAGTGCTGAGATTACAACTACATGTCACCTTGCCTGGTTTTTGTACATGGTTCTGGGAATTTGAAACTGTGCTTGTAATATAAATGTTTCCAACTGAGCTCCTCCCCAGCTTTAACAAGACTGCATTATAATAGCAATGCCTCAATTCTGACTAGTTTGCTCAATATTTAATATTTATCCAGGGGATTCTCCTAGTATCTCCTTAGTCACCAACACGGGGCATAGAAGAAGGACTCAGGTGTAGATAGTCAGATATTGTGCCCAACCAAGTGACTTTTCTCTAGTTCTTTACAGCCGTGGCTCTAGCCACTTTCTCTGCTTGAACAGAAGAGGTAGGGAAAGTGATGATTATTCACCCAGGCACCTTTATTAGATATTCCTATGGGATTTCTAGTGGCCACAGCCATGTACTGGGCAGAAGACCACATCTCCACCTCTAAGCCTTGTGCATTACACATAGATCTTTCAGTGGAAAGATGGTTTAAAAATTTTAGATAATCATAACTGGTCAAAGTGCTGAGATTAAGTGACAGTCATGTGCTCAGTCCTAAATGGGCCATTTATATTAATACCTCTCCAAGGCTCAGGGAACATTGTGGAAGAGATGATAGAAAGAATACAGCAGCCAGAGGATGGGAGGAAAGCTGTAAAATTCTGTCTTCTAGACATGACCTGGCCATTGTACTCATGAACTTACTACAGCTATGTTCATCTACCCAAGACCACACAGGATCAAACCAGTGAGGCTGGCCAGCATTCCAGCAGGGAGTGCTAACTGAACTCCAAGGGGCACACACACACACACACACACACACACACTAAAGAAGGGAGCGGGCATGGTAAAGAGGGTGCCTGGGGGACCTGTGTGAAAGGTGGGAGCTGGGGTGTACATGATGAAGATACACTGTATATATGTATGAAATTGTCAAAGAATAAATAAAAGTTATTCTAAAAAAATTTAGCTACAAGGCAAAGCATGGCCAGAAACCTTCACAAATAAACTCATGATTCTGAAAACTTGATATCTCACAGAAATATATTTATCTTGTTAGTGTTGTGGAAAAGCATTTGCATAGCAGAAAAGAGAACATTTAACTGGGTTTCCTTATCTGGCCTTCTGACTGCAGAGAGAAAAAAATTCCCCCGAAGGTGTATCTCTCCGCTGAATCTGGTGCTTAAAGGAAATGTCATCAGGGCTGTGATGAAAATTGAATTTTTCCAATGCCTGAGGATGACTTTCTTTAACTAACTTAGCACACTCCCGGCCCTTAAATGGATGCAGACATTTTGGCCTGCTTTGAATCTCCTGTTCTCACCCAGCTTCCATCCTGTTTGACAAGCTTCTCCCCTACCCTTTCCGCCACTGTCCCCCACCTTTCCCTGTTCCAGACTCCTGACTTTCTTCTGTGCTCTGTTCTACTCTGCTTTTGTTGTGAATTGAAAAGTCCCCAATCTCTTCCCTTCACTGACTGCTCAGGGGCAGAAGTTTCAGTCCCGTGGGATCCATGAGCCCCTTTCTCTCACTGATGGTGTGGGACAGCAGCTAAGTTTGTGGATTTTCCAGAGTTGTAGGGAGGATGCCATCTGCATAAAGTCAGATGGAAAAATGGAAAGATTGACATTTTGATTTAACTCTCAAGTGACCTCAGCATCCACTGAAACTCATTTCTATGCCCACTTCTACAGTCAGCTCTGATGATAACCTGGGATGCCAACTCTTCCTAGCAATAAATATTTGATGAAGTTTTAGACACCTTTAATCCCAATGTGGAACCCTGACAGTCTTCCATGCTCAGCCCAGAGCTCTGGGTTCACTTGGCTCTGAGTAGAATCTTCTTAGCTTTTGAGATTAGGATATGCAAACAGGACAGGGATTATACCATCAGATGTTTAGAGGAGGCAATAAAAATCTGATCTACAAGTTTTTTGGTCAATCAGTAGGTCTCACCTGTAGGTGTGGTATTGCAAAGTCAAAGGATGTCTTTTGGTAAATTGGACCTGAAGTCCCTGTGTAGAGACCCTGGAAGGCCTATACAGTACATAGATTATAAAGGAGGCTAAAGAAACAGGCAGGAAGCACACATCTGCAGTTTTCTGATTAAAACAGTCCCCATTAAGTAAAGCGATGGCATGTTCTATTATCATCCTAACCATGACACAGTGTGTCTGTGCATGCGTTTGTGAGTATGCATGCATGTGTACCATAGGTCAATGTGTGTGTCTTCCTCAATTTCCCTTCACATTATTTTTGAGACAGGGTCTGTCAGTGAAACTAGAGCTCACTTATTAGCTAGGCTACTTGGCTAATCCTGTTGTCTCTGCCTTCCCAGCACTGGTATTACAGGTGTGTGCAGCCACTCCTGAGTTGTTCTTTGGGTCCTGGACATCTAAACTCAGATTCTTGTGCTCATGTGGCAAGCACTTTGCTGACAGAGTTAGGATAATTTTTATTAGGGAAAATTTCTGTAGAGCTGAAGCAGAGATTTCAATTGTATATCTTGATACATCTTTGTGTATGTGGCCACTGATGTAACTTCAATCAAGATCAATACAGAAATAATTCTAAGTCACCTACGTAAGTCCTGTCACACTCTTTCTGGTCACTAGCCATATTCCCTGTCCCCACAAAGGGAAATACTTTTCTAAATTTTTCTCATCCTACATTAATGCTGCCTGCTCACGACTTTCTCCTAAATGAAGTCTTGCAATGTGTACTTTTGGCTGTCAATTCCAGAATAGCAAGACATGAGCTCCTTTCAACAATATCCAAGAATCTGAGATAAAACATAATTGGCAAAACAAACTGGAGTCCATTTGAGAACAAAGGGCACAGAATTGACAACTGTGGGCACAGCTAGTATAAAAGGGGAATGTTCGAGAATCAGGATGAATGTTCCTATGACCTTTGGAGAATTAAAAACTCAACCATGAACTAGGGAGATTGCTAAGATGATGAAGCAGTCAGTTTTGAAGCATGGCCTGAGGTTAAATCCCCAAGTAAAAGGCGAGTATGGTGGCATGCATTTGTAATCCCAGCTCTGTTGAGATGAAACGCAGAGACAGGCAAATATGAGAACTTACTTGACAGTAAGATGACCTCCTGAGTGAAGTTCTGCGCCAACAACAGAAGGCAGAAAGTTACATCAGTGGCCACGTGCACAAAAATGTGTCAAGATGTGCAATTCAAATCTACTTTGGCTCTATAGAACTTTTGCTTTAAATGTATTCTGGCTGGGGATGGCTCTGTCACCAAAGTGCTTGCCACACGAGCATGAGGATCTGAGTTTTGACACCCAGGACCCACATAACAACTGAAGTTGTCTTCTGATCTGCACACATGTACACACACACACACACACACACACACACACACACACACCCCTCAACAATACAGATGCAAAAGGTACGGGAAACCCATTTTATGAAGCTGGATTTTGTTCTCTAACAGACGGTTTGAGCTGTCTGTCTGTCCATTGAAGGTCACCTTCCTTTTCCAGAAATTCTGCCTTCCTGGAGATTCATCTATTCACCAGGGAGCAGCAGAGACCTGAGCAGGCATGAAAAAGCGATCCTTCCTAGACCTTTGAAATATCTCAGGGGGCCACTCTTTCCCATTCAGGCTGCCTCCTTCCCATTCAGGCTGCCTCCTTTCCTTCAAACACCTACAGAATTAATCCAGTTCAAGAAGCACTCTTAGCCCAGGCGCATCTTCCCCAAGCCATCGCTCCCCACCTGCTTCCACGCCCTTAGCAGACTTCAGGAATCATTAGCGTTTGATGATCTTGTGTTTCCCGATCTCAGTCTCTTGTACTTTGAAATTGAAATTCCTGAGCCTGCAAGGGACCCTAAGCTGACAGCTGACATATTGAACTTTCTCCAGTTTTCACAGCTCAGAAAGTCAATCTCTCCACTCTGCTTCTCCCAGCACACGGGCTGCTGAAAAGCTCGGATCCAGTTGATGCTTGTGAAACAGAGAGCCGTGTCCGTTTCCCATCTTTTCCCTGTGTCAGGGAATAAGATGACATTAACTTACGCACTAATTAACAAGTAGCAGGCTTGTGAAATGCCATGCAGGATAGCACATGCCTGCTCTCTGCTTCTAAGGGTGGTGGCAGGGGTATAATTCACCCTTCTCCAACACTGTTTCCAAATTGCAGGTGCTCATGGCTCTTCAGAATAATGTCCTGCACACAGGAACTGCTCTCCCCGTCTTCTTCCTCACAGAATATGTATTTGTTGTCTTTTCACCTGGCTTCTCAATCTGTAAAGAGGTCCTAAGTACTTAAGTTTGAGCTGAGCATTGAAGAAAAGAATTCAAGGCCTCAATATAGTGCCTGCTCCTTTGTAACATTGGAATGAACACCAGCAGCTGCCACTGGGAAAACTGGGAAGTCAGGATCCTTTCCAGTCTATCAACACATGTCATCCCCTCTCTTCCCTGTCCTGTTCTGTCAGTGTACCTTGTGTGTGTGTGTGTGTGTGTGCGCGCATGTGCAGGTATGTGTTCATGTGGGTTGTATGTGTGTGTGTGTATGTGTGCATGTGCAGGTATGTGTGCATGTGGGTTGTGTGTGTGTATGTGTGCATGTGCAGGTATGTGTGCATGTGGGTTGTGTGTGTGT
>LOJH01059074.1:0-11316 GCA_001685095.1 Ellobius talpinus
ATCCCAGAGAACCTAGACAACAATGAGGACCCTAAGAGAGACAAACATGGATCTTATCTACATGGGAAGTAGAAAAAGACAAGAATATCTCCTGAGTAAATTGGGAGCATGGGGAATGGGAGAGGGTTGAAAGGGAGGGAAGAGGCAAGAGGGTAGCAGAGAAAAAGTAGAGCTCAATAAAATTAATTAAAAAAAACAAGCTTTGTTTTAAGCAGAGAGAGAGAGACACATACAAGCAGACAGACAATATTTTAAGTAAAAAAGGAAAAAGAAAAGGTCAGAATTTTAAAATTTAGTTTCACAGGAGCCTCTGTAATTTAGACACAATTGTATTCATTAGTGTAGTGTAACATAGAAAAATATAACCAGAGAAAAATCTTCTCAAAAATGAATTATTTATGATATAATCTTAAGTGTCAATCTTCTAAGAGTTGACTGTCAGAAGATGGTGCTAATGATAATGAATGAGAAAATAAGAGGATGCAGATGAGAATGAAGACAGAGAATGAGGAAGGCAGAGTGAGGGCTGGTGAGATAGCTCAGTGGGTAAAGTGCTTGCTACCAAAGCTGATGACCCGGGTTCAATTCCCAGAAGGAGAGAACTGGCTCTTTCAAGTTGTCATGTGACCTCAATAAATAAATATGCCACGACATGTGCATGCACACATACACAATAAATATTATCAAAGGAAGAAGAGGAAGAGGAGAAGGAAGAAAAGGAGGATGGAGAGGAGGGAGATGAAGCAGAGAGGAAGGGAGGATGAAGAGGAGGAGGAGGAGAAAGAGGAAAACAGTGCAAAGGTGAGAAGCAGGGGAGATGCTTGGCTTCAGACCCTCTTAAACTTGAACTTAAACTCACCTGTGAACGGTAAACTATCTGAACTCATGTTTTAAATGACCAAGATCCTGATACCCTCTGACATTTCTTGGGTAAGCTTCCTTGTGAGACTGGGTGGAGAAGAAAAGCAACGGAAACACTTCCTGCCCAAGGTTAAGCTGCTTCTCATTACCTCTCCTGGAGGTGAGGCTAAGAAGGAAGACTGAACTCAGCTGGAAGACCTGCAGCTTTAAGATCTGTGGTGTGGCAGCCATCTGTGTCTCCATTTCCTTGTGAATGAGATTGTCGCTAATAATCATAGTGCCAACAAACAACTTCACAGCAGTAAAGACAGAATGAGAACCAACAGTCCCCTACAAAATGTGAGCAGACAGAAAGAGGAGAACTATAGTCTAGAGATTGGTGCATTTCCTTATTCCCTGGAGGAAATAAAATGAATGGGAAATAGAAAATTTTGTAGGGAAATTAAGTGGACAGAAGTTAATTAAAAAGCAAATCAAAAACATGGACTTCCATATCACGCAGACATCAGCCCCTTAGGAGGCTTTGCAACAATGAGGAGCTGTGGGCTCTGGTCAGGTTTGACTGCCCTGATCTTAAGGAAAGGCAGCATCTTTCCTGCCCTAATCACGGGCCACAGGGCTTGGGGAGAGCTGGGGAAGAATATTTCCTACATACAGTAGAGAGACTTGAGGGTCAGACGTGAGTGACAGGGACTTCGGTCACAGCTCTTTTCTACTTTTGAATTGGAGCCACACCCTGTCACACCTCTTTACACCCCAGTGACGCCAGGACAGCTCACCTCAGGGAAGTGTCCTGCCTGCCAGTGTGTTGTGTCCCCTTTGCTGTCACTGCCGTTTGTCTCCTTAACACTCTAGGGAGGTGGCCTATTAGCCAGAACCCCCACCACTGAGTAATTTTATGTGAAAGACTTTCTACCTAGACACCATTCCATTTTACCAACAACCAAAAGAAACCGGATTAATAGACACCCTGCCAGGCAACACCTGAAGAAGCTCTGCCACGTTGAGCACCTGCCCCACCCACCACAGAGCAACCATTGGCCACTGTCAACTGCCCTTGTGCTTAGGCTTTAGCTGCCTTGCCCAACACACCAGCAGCTGCCTGACAGTGACAGCGGGTTGTGCTCTTTGGGTATTCCATCTACCATGGAGTAAAATCCTGGCCCAGAGGAGCCAGAACGCGGATGAAGAAGTTACCTAGCCTTCTGTCTAGGAAACAGAGCCCCATTGTCCCTGTGCATGGGAGAGAAGACACGCAAAGACGAGTGGTGTTTGGTACTTCCCATCTATCCGTAAGATAGAAAGCTGCTAGCAAACGTAAATCGAAGATCTTTATTATTTTGAAAACCTATTCGTGGCTAATTGGGAAAGAAATTAAATGGGCTATGTGGCCCAGAAACACATATTTTCCGTAACAAGTTTGCCCCTGTAGCTAAGAGATTTGGTTTCCAAAGCAGACTGAGTTTGTTCTTTGAGGGTATTCATGACTAATTACAGAAGAAATAGGCCTTGGGGGGAAACACATTCACATGAAAGAAAGAGGAGGAAAGATCAGAGGAGCACACAGCTTTTAACAAGATTACCCCCACCTAATGAGGATACCATGAATTTTAATGGAAATGAAACAGTAACAAAGAGAAAGGTGATTAAAAGAGATGACAAAAGTTCTGTTGTCACGTGGAAAACCCGCAGGAACCCGAGGGAACGTTCTGAGAAATCTTGAGAAAAGAACAGCCGATGCCTTCCCTATCGGCTAATAACAAAACTGAACTATTTGGTGTGGGACTTCCCTGTTCAAAAGGGATTTCAACATCTCTGCTTCGAATCTAAACACATACATCCCATGAAGTGAAGGTCATGGCAATGTTTTTCTTGGAAACCCTGCCTCTGAAAACACAGACACAAACAATCAAGAGGAAACACTGTCTGCACTTTTGTTTTTACTTCTCCAAATAAAAACACTGATGGAAATATTTAGGTGGGTAAGTTGCCTATTGAAATTGTAATGTCCCTGAAGTATTGATCGGGCTTAATTTAGTCACATAAGATTCAAGCTACTGAAGCCCTATTTTTCTGCCACAAAAAATAAGGACAAAATTGTTATTGTACCATCTGGTTTACATGAGGAATCTCTTGGCATTTCTTAACAGCACTTTTTTATAAATGCCAAATCCCAGATGGCATACATTGTAACAGTGGGGAGTTTTATAAAGGCTTCAAAAAACAAATTCTTTAAAATTTGAATACTGGCTAGTCTAAGCAAGGGCTATGAATTTCCAGTGACTGAGCCGGCGTTGTCAGCAGGGCACATTTCCCCTTCCCCTTTACGCTCTTCTCTTTCCTCATTTGTTCCTGGCCCTGTGACCTAGAGACTTCGATCAAGAGAATTCTTTTATGAATGAGTCACCTGTGTAAATTGATGACCTGAGTCCTCATTCATAGCTGAAAGTCTAACTGCAGGAACAATGGGTATTAAGAAAAAATGATTATTAACTGCCAAATTAGTTCAAGATGGCAAAATTTACCACAGTGGAGATATTCCAACACCCTTTAGCAGACCACCAAATAACATCCAAACCATTCAATGCTCTCAAAGCTGGGCTGGGGAAGGCTGGCTAGCTTATGCTGAACCCTGTGCTGAAATAAAGCCAGCCTGGAACAGTGGTCAAGAAGGCCGACTCTAAAGTCAGAATTTGATAGACATTGAGGCCCCAAACTGGATTTTAGCATGCACTTGAACAAATTTCTTCTCTGGGAGCCTCAGTTTCCTGGAGGCTGAGATCAAGGTCAACAAAGTTGGTTTCTTCTGAAACAGAGAGGAAGCTGATCTATGCCCCTCCCCTTGGCTCAAAGATTCCACTTCTGTGCTCTATGTACATACCTGGGACACCAGTCATTGGACTGGGGCTCACTGTAGACTTTGTTTTAATGCAGTCACCCCTGTAAAGATTGTATCTCCAGACACTGTAGCATCCAAGACACTAGAGATAATGATTCTGTCGTGAGTTTGGCAAGGGGAGGCACATTCAGCCCATCCCGGCTTTCTGTGAGCTAGCTACCAACCTGGGGGTTTCATCTTAAGGAGCCTATAGCTCCTATTCGGATTCCTCCCTTGATCATTTGTGCCTCAGTGTCAGCACAAGACCCACACAGGCCTTCAGAAAAATGTTCTGCTTCTTCCTACAATCACAAGCTCTTGTGGCTTCTGACCACTGCTTACTTCTCCCCAACCTGCTTGTGTCAGATGGTAGTGACTCAAATGTGGCTCACAAAACTTACAGGAGACCAGAAGAGAAAGGACTGGATCATGGAGCTGCTGAAAGGGTCTCAATGGAACTCTGCTGTTACTAGAATATCAGAGTAAACCTCTGTGTGTGTGTGTGTGTGTGTGTGTGTGTGTGTGTGTAGGGAGGCAAGTAAGAGGCATAAAGATGGCATTTCTGAGTGCCTGCAGGCTCCACACCTGTAATATAGGGCTTGCAAACGGTTCTGAAGTAATGAGCACAGAAACAGAGCTCTTCTGGGAGAAAACAGGGCAGGGATTTATTTGTGGGATTAGATTTACACAATTGCAGCAATTGCCACTCCAACTGTTCTTTTTTTCCCACCTGGTATTAGATCTGACTGCCATTAGGAAGGGAAAATGAACATGAAGTAACACAAAGAATGGAGAGGCCCTAAAACAGCTAGAACCTAAGAGAAGGCAGCACGCCTGGGTCTCACCTGTGACTGTGATGATGCTTGGCCTTCTGTGACCCAGCTTATACACACCTGACTCAGAAATTAGCAATGCTGGAAGGACCTACAGGGGGCTGCAGCTGCTAATGAGGTGAACTAGTGGCTCTGCCACAATGCAAGTGGTCTCCACAGTGTTGGAAATCAAATATGCCTGTGGATATGTTTGCTTTGATAGGTGCTGGACTTTATTATGCAAGCAAAACACTAATCCTTAGAGAAATTTAATAGCCTCTGGGTGTTCCGAAGGCTGAAAGTTATAGTGATGACCTTTGCCTGAGTGGAGCTTTAAGCACACCTGGGCTTCCTAGGCCCTTTCAGCCTCCTCCGCTGTCCTGGGCTGGGATCCCACTCTGGTGGGGCAGTTAGTCATCTGTCACTTTTCGGCCTATGGAAGCTGTGACCATCCACCAAGCCCACCTTCATGTACAGACTCTAGCTGGTGTTAGGAAGCATGGCCGGATGCCTTTTTAAAAAGTGATTTTATTTAGGGGATGGAAAGATGGCTCAGTGTTTAAGAGCACTGGATGCGTTCCTAGAGGACCTAGGTTTAATTCCCAGCACCCACAGGGCAGCTACAACTGTAGGCATTTCCAGTTCACTCCAGGGGATTTGACACCCTACCCTCTTCTGGCCTCTAAGGGCATCAGGCAAGCCCATGGTGCTCAGACACACATGGAGGCAAAATACCATACACATAAAAATAAATGCAAAGCATCTTCAAATGCCTGTATTTATTATTATTGTGTATGTGGTGAGTGTGAGCTCACACTGGAATTCAGAGGAAACCTTGCAGTAGTCAGCTCCCTCCTGCCACAGTTCCAAGGACCAGGCTGGCTACTAGGCTCCCACAGCAAGCGCTTTTGCCCACTGAGCCATCTTGCCACAACGTAATTAGCTGCTTTTGTTTTCCCAGTGGTGCTGAAGTTTGAACCAAGGGCCTGGTGGAATGCTGGACAAGTGCTCTGCTACTGTGATACCTCCCAGCACCAGATGGCTCTTGTGGCTCCTGTCTTTTGTTGGGTGTGGGGGTGGCACAGGTGTGTGTGCATAGGGAGTCCTGAGGTCAACCTTGAGTGTCCTTCCTCAGGAGCCATCCACCTAGTCTTTTTGAGAGAAGATCTCTCACTGAGACCATTAGGCTAGCTCGACTGATCACTGAGCCCCAGGCATCCACCTGGAGTTACAAATGAGCGCTACATACCTCGCTTTGTACCTAGGTTCTGAAAATTGAACTCAGGTTCTTGCGTTTACAAGGCAAGCCCTTTACCAACTGAGCCACTCCCCAGCTGCCTCAGAGGACTTTCGAATATTGCCCTCTCAATACCTCAGACACCAATCACATCCTTCTTGGTCTGCATTCCCCTAGGTTCCAGTCCATCCGCACACATGTGTATTGTGCATTCATGTGGAAATTCCTGTAGTTATCATGGGTTGCATTCCTGCCTGACTCCCAGGCATAAGAATGCTTGTCCTCCACACGATCCCAGGGCTGGGAGACTTGCATATCATACCGCTGTAGATGAGTCACTGTAGAAGGAGTTGAGCTTGAACAACCAAAGAATTTTATATCTTTGGGACACATAAAGAGGTAAGCAGGAAGCCCTTGAACTTATCCCTCACAGATGCCCAGGGAAAACTGTATTTTATAATCTGTGAACTGAAAGAAATATGCTTCATTGCTAAGAAAACCTTCCCTCTATTACTTCGCTAACCATCACTGTAGCTACTAGCAACAGCACAGTCGATGTTAATGTTTATTATGTAAATGATTTTAGTTAACCTTGGTTTATAAACCAGCTTTTTTTAATGGTATATGTGAGCACATGCATGTATGCCAGGGTGTTCCAAGGCACAAGTGTGGGGGTCAGAGGGCAATTTGCAGACTCCACTCTCTTCTGACGTATCCAGGGATTGAACTCAGATCTTCAGACTTGGCTACAAGCATCTTTACCCACCAAGCCATCTCACTGGCTCTATAACTGAGCCTTTGTGGAAAAACGACTAAGCCTTCTCTGATGTCTATTTATCAAAGCTATCCTCCCATTAATTTAGAGGGTGGTCAATGTTTGTCCCCTTTGTTTCTGAATCTGCAAGGCCGGAGGTTGATTTAACTTAGACCTACTAAAGGCCCCATGTGGACCCTGAATTAACATCCCATTCTAGGCTGTTGGGGGAGCTGCCGTAGGATCTGAAAGAACATTCTTACTGACGTTGACTTATTTTCCAAGTTAAATTCATATTTGATATTTGAAAGCTATTTTAATCTGTATTAGCATAACTATATTTTTAATTTATCTTATGCTGCTAAGTTTTAATTAATGTCATCTTGTACTTTTGAAACTACATGGACTATAAGAAAAGCTCATGTGGAGAGCGAAAGGGAAAGAGAAAGAGGGAGAGGGGGTGGGGAAGAAAGAGAGAGAATGAGAGAGAAAGAACAGGCTATGGGGATATGGGGAGCAGGCCTCCCCTGGAGCTCCCTCCTACACTAGCGTGGATAAGTGGCCTCAGGCAAGCCACCAAACCTCTTCAGACTCATTACCTTCCCTTTATGGTAGGCAGCTAGACTTGTTTGGAAGCCTCAAGTCTACAGCCATTCTCTTGGGCATTACACCACCATACTGTTGAACCCCGATCCATGAGGCTTTGATTCTCTACCTCGCTCAGATAGAAACCAGATTTTAAAGTGAGGGCAGCAACCATGGCAAATGAGCCAATGCGAAAAGAAAAACATGAGGCGCCACCCGCTTTTCTGCAGGCCTCTTTCTATCCCCACTACATATATTTAAAACCTGAAGAGGGCCAGGCATGGTGGACTCACATCTGTGGACATCACTTCAGGCTGAGGCCCCTTGGCCAGCCTGATGTATACAGCAAGACCCTGTCTCAAGACAGCAACAACAACAACAAGACAAACAAAAACCATGCCATCTCCAAAAGCTAGAAAACCAAGACCACAAAACAAAGCAGAGCTGACCATAGCTGCAAATGGCCGGTGAAGCCATATGAGCTGCTGAACCAAACTCCTATGCTCCTCCCCTCCCCACCCCGTGACACTGTTCACACTGGCAGCCCCTTCTAGACTTTTCTGCAAGACCCATGGAGACCAAAGGGGGAAATGCGGATCTCCCATTTCCCTCTTATAAAGGAGAACCAGAGAAATGTGCCAAGTATGTACCTCTGAAACTCCACTTTCCGCATCTTCTTTCGTGGTTCAGATAAATGCACAGAATCACTTGCTAGCTGAAGTGGCTATCCCCTGTAGGCTGTCCCCTTTAGGCTGTCTTCAATGAACAATTTAATGATTGTAGAAAGTGTGACAGAAGATTCAATGCTGAAGAGTTAGAAACTATTGCTTACACAGACTATAACAAGGAGGGCTTTGGCTCAGGGAGAGGAACAATAAAACTAAAGACATCCCCACTTACATAGGATCAACTTAAAGCTCCCTCAAGACGGAAACCGAGGCATTCAGAGAAGACTTTGTGGGCATGAGTAACAATTTTTAAAAGGCTCATTGAAAAGAGCATGGAAAATTCACACTTGAAAGAGATCTCCCTGCTTTGTTAACTATTAGGAATCTGTAGTTTTGTAAAGACTTCTACAGAAGCATCATCTTACTACGGTACAGCTATCTCCTCCCTCCCAAAGCTGGCTACACTGTGCATGGATGCAAGACTTTTCCGGGGCAAAATTCAAGATGTTGGTTCCCGAGGCCCAGGGACAGTTCAGTGACTGTACCAGGTGGGCACAGCATCAGTCTGGATCATGTGAGGCAGATGAATTTACTCTCTGGTACACTTACCGTCTCCACAAGGCTTCACTGCAGGCCTATCTCGAGTCCTCTATACGGTCTCTCCATCTCTTACAGCTCCCAGATGTGGTCTCTTTCTAAGGCAAACCCTCCCACCCTGGAGAAAAGCTGCAGCCTTGAGAAAGAGGGAGGCCTGGGTGGTGGAGTATACTGACCCTTCACCTCCCTGACTGGCTTCTCCAGAGCTGAGTCCCAGGTGCAGGCTCCTTTTGCTAGGGTTGTGTCATCACGGTCTTCACTTTCATGGGACCCAGTCACTTTCACATTTGTGGGAAAGACGCCACATTGGGGAAAACACACTCAGAATGGGTTGCTATTGCCATCGGGCTTCTGCTCTTAAACAAAACCCTTTCCCCATCTCTGCCAGCCTAATCCTGATTGTTGGCATTTGGCTCCACCTCGCCTCCTGCACTATCACGCAATCTGCTCAATTCATTCCCACACAGGGACTAAGCGCTACAACTCTTCATTTCCATGCTTACCTCCCTCTAGGCGTTTTCTTGATTTTTCTGATTACAGTAAGTACCTGTGACACTTGAGATACACCACCTGGCCTCCACCCACTGGGGTCTGATTTAGTGGCTGTTGGGTGGGTCCCAAGAATGATGTTAATGAGAAGTCTGTGTGGTTCTTTTGATCAAAGGCCCCGGGACAATGTGATTATAACCTACGATGATACTTAGAGATTACCCTTAAAGTCACACCAGGAAAGAAACATATACATCAGTTTTTTCAAGTGTCACCGTACGCTTGCCCAGAGTTTTCCCAGTATATTCACCTGTTAGGGAACACAAGCCGAATATATTTAGATGTCTCAAAGAGCAGTAAGAGATGCCAAAAAGACCCATCAAACAGGTTTCTGGAATTCTGAATTCTCCACTGATATTAAATTAACAAAGCTTGGGCAGACTACTCGGCCTCAGTTTCCTAAACTGTAAATGCCTAAGTGTTGCAAGATATTCTGTTCTTATTTAGATTACTATTACTATTTGACCCACAAGATACCTTTAGGAATTATGCTAAGGGTTAACCAGGCAAATGTAGAAGAATATCCATTGTGTTAACCAGTATGGTAGCACACACTTGTAATCACACCATGTGGGAGGTGGGGGCAGGAGGATCTCTAATTCTAAACTTGCCTGGGCTACATAGCAAGACTCTGTCTCAAAAAATGTATTCATCATGTTGTTTAAAACGACAGAAAACTGGAAACCACTTAGCATCTCTCAGTAAGGAAGTTAAATAAATACTGGGTTATCTAAACACTGACTATGTAACCCTTCAAAATAAGTATACAGTGATATGGGAATGAGTATATGGGATACAACCACATAAATGAGTCTATGTTGTATGTGACTATACAGCTCTGGAAAATGACTGTGGTACGAGAACATTGTAAGTGATGACAGAAGGCTACAAAGCAGGGTTGAAACTTTATCTCTGGGTCTCGCTTTTGTTTCAATTACATATTATGGAGTTTGTGACCTTTGGGGAAAAACCATAAATGCAATTCAATTATAATTAAAGCATTTATTGATAAGTTGCTAGCCTTAAAGCTGGATCTCAGCCTTCATGAAGGAGGAATATGGGGAGGGGCTTTTAAAGGTGAAAACCCATAAGAAAGCCTGAGCACCCAATGTTACATACAGTCTCTGGTACATGCGTGCCATTGCCGCAGTGCCAACTGTTCCCTGCCTTCCTGCCAGAAGAAGAAGAGGGCCATGGATCACACCAAAGGCTGCCAACGGAAGACCAATGGTGGACGTCCCATCTGCAAACAACTTACCACCCTCTGCTGCTACCATAGCAAGCACTGCCAGGAGAACGGATGCCCTTTCTGCCTGGATATCCAGCAAAAAGCCTGACAGAAACAGCTGCAGCTCCAGCTCCAGCTCCAACAAGCTCAGATGCTCTACAGGAGGATGGCCAGCATGCAACGGACTGGGGGGGCAGCAGCAGGGTGTGGCATCCCCAACTCCTGCTACTCTAACCACCCCGACTGGGACTGTCCAACAGCCAGATACCCCACAGACACCCCAGCCCCAGCCCACATCTCAACCTCAGCCCACTCCTCCCAACAAGATGCCACCCTACTTACTACTGGCCCTGTGTCCCAGGGTAAGGCAGCAGACCAATGACCCCACCAAGTCAGAAGGCTCAGCCCTCCCTTCCAGAGCCTGCACCTACAGCAGTAGAAATGGCAATGCAAATTCAGATGGCAGCAGAGACACAGCACCAAATGGCTCATGTACAAATTTTCCAAAGACCAATCCCACATCAGATGCCCCAGATGAAGCCCATGACCACTATAGTCATGAACCTGCCTTCCCTGACCATGTGGGCATTTGGAGCCAGGAATGGGTCCCATGGGAATGCAACAGCAGCCACCTTGGGCCCAAGGAGGAATACTTCAGCCACAGCAGATGCAGTCAGGGGTGCCGAGGCCAGACATGATGTCAGTGCCCCAGGATAGCCAGCCCTTGAACATGGCTCTACAGCCAGGATTGGGCCAAGGAGGTGTGAGACAACTCCATCCAGGCACTGTGTCTCAAGAAGCCTTACAAAAGCTTTTGCAGGTTCTCAGGTCTTCCAGTTTTCCCTTACAGCAGCAACAGGTGCTTAGTATCCTTCACGCCAACCCCCAACTGTTGGCTGCATTTATCAAGCAGCGTGCTGCCAAGTATGCCAACTCTAATCCACAACCTCTCCCTAGACAGCCTGGCATGCCCCAGGGACAACCAGGACTGCAGTCACCTCCCATGCCAGGTCAGCAAGGTGTCCACTCCAACCCAGCCCTGCAGAACATGAATCCTATACAGGGAGGTGTCCAGAGAGCTGGCCTGCCCCAGCAGCAGCCCCAGCAGCAGCTCCAGCCACCCATGGGAGGAATGAGTCCTCAAGCT
>LOJH01059075.1:0-11316 GCA_001685095.1 Ellobius talpinus
TTTGCATTTCTCTGATGACTAAGGATGTTGAGCATTTCCTTTAGTGTCTTTCAGACATTTTAGATTCCTTTGAGACATGCCTATTCTGTCTTACACAGAAAGGAAATGCTATTGAAGGGCTTATCCTGTGATAGGCACTGTGCTAGCTGCTATTATTAACACCTTCATTGATTATTTGTTTATCCCAATTCCTGTGTATCACAGGAAGTGCAATACTCCTTTTTACAGATGGGGAAACTGAGGTTCTTGCTTCCCCAACAAAGTATGTTTGTAGTTATAGTTGATATCTTTTGAACTTAAATCTCTGACTTAAAAAGCTACTTTTCCTGGTGTGTCTTTTTCCCCCTAATACCTGTTTTCAGGAGCATGACAGACTTTGGGATGTGGGGATAGTTTAATAACAAGAGAGTAGTCTTATATGAATAATTTCCAAAGGTAATGAGAGTAGTAGGTGAGTAAATGATGTACTGTCCCAATCCTCTTTAAAAGCAATATCTTCACAGATGTGTTTCAAGGGCTTTCTTCAATTGAAAGCCTTTCTAGCTTAAGCCTAATCAGCAGAAGGGAAGGCCAAGTCTAAAACTATTAGTGGCCGACACATGTAGCAAGAGGTGATCATTAGTGAAGCTGTCATATGTGCTAGGCTGTCATCACTATTGATTTATTTCAATTTCGTTTTTATGAAAGATTTGTTTTGACTTGTAGCTTAATAAAGTATCCAGACCATCATGGAAGGGAAGTGATGGCAGTGATGAACACAAGGTCACATTGTATTTGCAGTCAAGATGCAAAGTTTATTTCATTTTCTTTTTGTTTATATAAAGATTCATAGCAGTGGCATAAGTGGCAAGAAAAGAGCTCAGAAGGAGTTTGTGGATGGAATCCTTTTGCTGGTTGTGATCGTGAGGGAGAAAGGAATCTGGTGTGGGCAATTAGACAGAATTGGGATCAATTGATAATGAAGTGAATGTGCATGACCATGGGCCGTTTGGATTTGCCATGGGAAAATAATGTTTAGTAAGAAATTAGATGTCAGGCCCTTCTTGTGCCTTTCAGTGGCAGAAGTGGAAATCATGATGCTGTGCTTGTGCTTAAAACCACAAGAACAGATGCCCCTCTGCTCCAGGAAAGATACAGACTTTTGCAAAACAGCAGTACAATATTTTATAGCACTCCCTTTTGTCCAATAGTAGATGCCACTGAAATAGAATCAAATCAATGGCCAAAGTACGAAAACGAGTGTATTTCCTATAAAAATATTCATTTCCCATCTCTGTTGAAGATGGAAATATCTGACTCCCTTGAGCCTACGTGCTTCTTTGTGTAAGTAAATATGTCTGCCATTGAGAAAATAAAGGCAATGTCATGTAAGTGCAGATTAAATATGAGACATGCAGTATGAAAATTTTCTAGCCTCTGTAGATATTTGAGTTTTCCAGCCCTCTAGTGTTGTAAAAACAGAAAAGGGGCCATGATAAATTCCCAGAGAAGATAAAGTATAAAAGATCAAAGTGGTGAGAAGAAACACCAAAATCAAGTGATTCAACAGAACCCAAGAGGTAAGCCTCAAGGAGGCTTGTTAACAACCCCAAAATGATGCAAAGGTAAAAAATGACAGTTGTCTTTGTGTGCAGCATTGAGGCAATCACTGGTGGTACTGGTCAGAACAGTTTTTTGGAGCAGTTGGAGTCAGGTCATCATGGATTAGCGAGTAAACAAGGGGATTCTGGGACTAAGATGTAGACATGTCATGTCCATTGCTTTGTATAGAAACCTGGCTGCAAATGTGTACAACAGCTCATCAAATGACCTTGTCTATGTTCCTGCCTCTGTGGTTAGTGCTTTCCCAAGTTTTAGTGCCATCCCAGACAGAGCTCATCTCTTTGTTTCAATCCTGCTCTACTTCATAGGACCAGCAGAAGGGTCAAATAGAACAGATACTAAAGCGCTTTGGAAATAATTCTTCAGATCCACCAATTTATAAGCATGTTGTCATATTTTGAGTGGGTCTATTTTAGAATTGGCAGGACTGGTTTTTATTTCCTTTCACTTTGGGGAGCTAATTGGAGACCTTGCTGGAAGCTGCAGTCTATATTTTGGCAGATCTTCTTTTAAACATGAGGAAGAGACCAGATTAGTCATCCTCATCAACTTAGACCATGAAACCCAATGGACAAGTTCAACAGAACCACTACATACAGGCTGCCCATACATGCTTCAGCACTGCCAGAGCATAGATTTCATTCATTTCAATTTCTTTCTTTCAGACATAGATCCCATTTGGTAAACTTCTGTGAGATGGGTGTAATCAGGCTAAGGTGTGGGGCCATAGTACTAGAACTGAGAGTCCAAGGTCTGGTTACTCCTTCCTCCAAAAGAGTGATCCCCTTCATTTGTTTCAGGAATCTTTCCGAACCTGTCATGACTTATAAGCTTCACAAAGAGCTCGTCTCTGCTGCCAGTAAGTATGTGCGCTGCTTGTTCATTTGGATTGCTCTGGTTTCCTAGTAAGCTTATGGTAAAAAGCCTGAAGACTGCTTCGGGGGACAATTCCCAAAATAAACTGATGTTGCCCACTGCCAAATGAGAGTAGTTTTGATTGCTAACTTTTTGAGGTAAATAATTTTGATAGCCAATGTTAGTTGCATGGTTTCAAGTAATTGACTAAGTGGAGGTATGTGGTATGTACTTCCGGGCTCTTTCAGTGATTGACTTGGGAAGGCAGCAACAGTAGTGCTTCACACATAGTAGGTGGGAGAAAGGTTTCCAACTGGAGGCTTTGCTTGGGGCTTTAGAGAGAGCCTGCTGTGCCTGGGATTCTGACTGCCTCTGAACCTGAGTCCACAAGCTTCCATTCCCCACTTTCTAATTTCTTCATCCTTCTAGGCCTATATTTTGTTTCTTTTGCTATCTAATCTCCCCTTGCCATTGCTGACTTTGTTTCTATTTTTTCTCATTTATTCAGTGTGTCTGTGTCTATTTACCTGTTTCTTCTCTTCATCTTTTTTATTATCTTCCTCCCTTTTCTTCTCTTTCCTTCCCTCTTCCTTTCTCCCTCTCCCTGTGCTCAGGTGTGTGTGTGTGTGCACGTGTGTGTGTGCACGTGCACATGTTAGAGTTTACTTAATCCAGTCACCTAGAAGCCAAACCATCTCTCTTTGTTCTCTCTGCCAGAATCTGACAACCTGGATTACCGTCTGGGGGCTATTCACTCCCTAGTATATAAGCTACCAGAAAAGAACCGGGAGATGCTGGAACTTCTAATCAGACACTTGGTAAAGTAAGTAACTGCCGGGGTTCCAAAAAAGTTTCTGTTGTTGGTCTGGCACACATGGGAGGACTGAAGAAAAACTGACTCCCTAACTCATTGAACCCCATCCCCCCAACTTTTTCTTCTGCCATCTGAATATTCTCTGAGGGAGGTCAGTTTTGAATTCCCCCGTGTATGTATCCTAGAGTCCACAGGCCCCTAGTCTGTTGTAGCTGAAAGGTAGCAGTAAGGGAGTGTGCTGTGCATTAGGACCAGACATGTACTTTGCTGTCAGACAAGCCTAGTTCTACCACTTAGCTGTCTAATCTTAAGTGATCCTCTCTGAGCCTCTCTATGTTCATCTCTATGGTGATAATACTGATGACCATGAAGTAGGAGTGTCATGGATTCAGATGAACATAGGAAATCCTGTAACATAGAGTGAGCTCCTAAGAAGTGCAATTTTTGTGTGGGTGTGTCTGTAATCTTAGCACTTGGGAGGATAGTGTAGAAAGACTGTCAGCTAGAGGCCAGACTAGCCAATTATGTAGTGATACCCTGCCAATGGAAAGAAAGAATAAAAGAAAGGAAGTAAGGAATGAGAAGGGGGAAGGAAGGGAGGGATGGATTGGAGGAGGGATGAAAAGAGGGAAGAGGGATGAAGAGAGAGAGGAGGAGAGTTGGGGCAAAAGAGAAATGAATAAAATAAAAGATATTCGGATGTGGTCAAGCTCCTGGCCTGGTGTGGAGATGGCAGGAGACTTACTTAGAAGGGATACACATGCTCCATGATGATGCATCATGAAAGAGATTCAGTTTTGTGAACGAAGATTCATGCGTTTGAATCAAAACAAAGACAGACGGCATGCAGTTGAGAAGTTATTAAACTTTGAGTGCTTATTTCAGTTCTGTTGCTAGTTCATTTGATTGCTGTGCCCCTCTCTAGGCCTCTCCTGGTATTTTAAGCAGCAATGTGTAAAACAGCATAAAATTACAATATATCCTAAGCATATATTTAGCAAATATGCCTATCTATATACTCCCAAAATTCATCATGCTATATTGAACCTTATATAGAAAGAATCTTAACATCTAATCTCCAGGCCTTTAGTGATAGTGAGATCTCAGACTAAGGACCCTCTTGGCTGCCCCTGTGAGATATATATTGAACACTCTATGTATCTGGACCTCGTGTGTTCCTGTGATGTGAGGTATCTTCTGAAATCTCATCCAGCTTGTACCTTCTAAGATTGTTTTTGCACTTCTACAGCAAGTGGATATTAAAGATGCTGATATACATAATAAGCATGGATAGCAAAATGATAGATTTTGGTTTATTGCTGATGTCTGCAGCTCAAGCTAATAAAGAGTATTAAGAGACATGTTCTCTCTAAAACGTACTTTGATGTAATCTTAGCAAAATACAAAAATCAATGAAGAAATTATTTGTGCATTAATTTGATGTTGCTGTAGGGAAAGTAACTTTGAGTTCCATTTCTAGCTCTAGCTATAATTTGTTATGTGACCTGAAGAAAGTCCGTCCACTCCTTGGCCCTCAGTTATTAATGTAGAGATTGTTCATCAATAGCTGGAAGGAACTGAATCAGCTATTTTTCAAGGCATTCTTTTAGCTGTGACTTTCTGAAAATCTAATATGTGACAAGATCCCAAGAACTCATCATAACGTTCCTGCTGGTAGTGAGTGATGGGCATCGGCCTCCATCTTCCCGTCTAACTGGTTTACTTCCGCATTCCTGCTCCTCAAGATCTTTGAAACAAAAGAGATACATATAGATATATCACAGAGCTAGAAAGAGTTAAATGTGTGGAAATGTAATACTTAATCTCACCATAGTAATGAAATGCAGATCAAACTTCTGCTGAGCTCCCATTCATTGAAAATTTCAATTTACATTCTCTGTCAATGAGACTATGGGAAACAGGCACTCTGAGTAATTGCAGTGTTAGTTTAGTATGCTTCTAGAGGAGGGGGATTCAGAACCACTTAACACATGTGCATATTAATTTTCACTTTAGTCTACCAGGCACACTTTTTGGCATCTACTCTAAATATACATCTCCACAAATGCAAGGCAGTGTTGGTCAGTGCAGCATAATTTTAATAACAAAAATTGGTTTTCGTACATGCCCAACAATGAAGGCTTGTTGGGTAAATAAGGGTATATCCCACATGTAGTAATGTGTACTCATAAAAAAAGAATAAGGACTTTGTCTATGCAGGTTTTTCCACATGTGATGCATTATACATGTTAGGATATAAAACAAGCAACAGCAACAACAAAAAAGACCTAAAATATAAATAAAGGGGTATAATATTCTAGAGTATTTTCCTAATAGAAGAGGAAAATTTTAAATATTAGAAATCACATGCATGTTAAGAAATTGTCAAACGAAGCACAATGTGACTTTAAAAATATGTAATGATTCCAAAAGTTAAATACAGGCTTCTACAAGACCTGGGAATTCTATTTCCTCACTGCATACCCGAGATAAATCAAAACAGATGTCCTTACAAACCTTACACACAGATATTTATAACAGCATTATCCACAATTATTTAATAGTGTCAGTAAACCTAGTACCTTTCACTATATAAATTGATAGACAAAATATTGCATAGTAATTAGGAGTTGCTGATACTAGGTGTGGTGCTTTTTATGGAATAATGAAAGCTTGCATCAGACATTGGTAGCAGTTATACCACCTTACGAATATACTAAAAGCCATTGAATAATACTCTTGTACATGGGGAACTTTATGGCAGTTAAACCTCCACAAAGTTATGAAAGTTATGAAAATGGTATTAATGTCATGGAGGGGATAGGGACAAGAATTAGATCCCTCTGAGTAACCTTCTGATGTAGATTTTACTTCAAATCAGTGCTAATTTGTACAAATCCAAAAATAAAATAAAAAATAAGCAAATCTCAAGAACCTTAAAACAGAACAGCCAAAAAGCAGGTGCATGATTGTCAACTTGGTAATAGGAGCAGGTAGAGAAAGGAGCTATTTCAACTAAGTTGTCAGTCCTTGCCTCTCACTCATCCTTATGCAATGGCCCTGGAAAGCAAGAAAGAACTACAAAAAATTTTAAGCATCATTCGGTTGTTTTATTAGTAGTCATATAAATATGATATAAAATATAGAAACATTTCACCAGGAAAACAAATGTCTATGTGCATGCATATTTGTATGTGTTTATACACTAATTTAACATGATGTAAGAAAATGAGAACTGGATATGAAGGTAGAAATGAAGAACGGAGTTTTGCAATATTAAAGGTAAAGGGGAAAGGTTGTAGAATATTATTTTAAGATGTGTTGCTTTTGTTTATGCTGCATTTGTTTAACTCCATGAAGCTGTGTTACTGTGCCTGTCTAAAACACCTGATGGCCTAATAAAGAGCTGAATGACCAATAGCAAGACAGGAGAAAGGATAGGCGGGGCTGACAGACAGAGAGAATAAATAGAAGGAGAAATGTAGAAGAGAAGATGGAGCTAGAGAGAACATGGAGAGGAGAACATCAGGGGCCAGCCACCCAGCCACCGAGGAAGAAGGAAAGTAAGATATATGGAAGTAACAAAAGGAAAAAAAAACCCAGAGACAAAAGGTAGATGGGATAATTTAAGTTAAGAAAAACTGGCAAGAGACAAGCCATGCTAAGATTGGGCACTTATAAGTAATAATAAGCCTCCATGTGTGTAATTTGTTTGGGAGCTGGGTGCCTGGCCCCCAAAGAGTAAAGAGTCCAAAGAATAAAAACAACAACAACAAAGGGGGTGTCTATGAATTCACTATACCAAATAAAACAAAAACATCTTTTCCATCCTTGAAATGGTTCTCTCCCTCCCCCCTCAAATGTGAGTATACCTAGTGCCCAGTTCTTTGTTTCTAAATACTATTCCCTTTTCAAAGGGACCAGAGCAGCTTAAAAAAGTGGCCTTTCCAGATCTGTGGTTTGGAAAGACAAGGTGAGCCATGGGCAAATTATACCATAAATAAAGGGATTTGCTTGATAAGGATAACACCAATGACATTTGGTAAACCCGCACAGGAATATATGCTAAGAGCACAATGACAAAGCAGAGATTCATGGAGGAGCTGGTAAAGACAGAACAGCTATTATAGAAGAACAGCAGCTAATGAATGTGGGAGTGATAGCCAAGTCATTAGCGTGTAACTGCACTGCCTTGGTTTTGAGCACTGATTAAACGATCAAATCGAGAGACAAGATATTCTTATCATTTTAATGTATTGCTTCAGGCTACTAATTATAAGTGGACACTGTGGATCTTCACAGTGAGGCTCTGTGACAGATGCTGCCTTAAATCATTGGTCAATGTTAGCATCACCAATAATGACACAAGTTGACCCTATATGTCTCCTAATTTGATAAAGTGTGAAGTATAAAGCATGAAACTATGAAATGTTTAATGTGAATTGAACTAAGAGATGAAAGGCTACAAATACAGAGAATGCTTGACAATCTATGAGATTATTGGCTTGGATTTATTTTTTACAAGTCAGTATCGTGGGAAAAGAGGTAGGGATCCTAAAAGGCAAATGCAGTGCATGAATTTTGATTTTACCAATATGTTAAAAATGCAGTTTAAAAGAATTGTTTTCTCTTGACACTTGAGAGAATTTGATTATGGCATAGATATTAGGTGGTGTGGAATTGCAAATTTTCTTCTACATGAAAATCTTGTTATATTCTAGTAGGAAATTTTGCTTTGTCTTTCAATATGAATGCTGGTAGTTTAGGGAATAATCAATTTACTTCCTGAGATGTTGGAAAACATACTCAGAGAAAGCAAGTGTGGCAAAGTACTGATGACTGAAGCTTCCTGTAGGCTGGCCAGATGTCCACAGTACTTGTCTTAGTCTTTTGTCACTGTGACAAAATACCAGAATAAAGTAACCTAAAGGGAGGGCATATTTATTTTGACCCATCACTTCATCATGGTAGAGTGAGCAGGGCATGTCCATGACAAGACACAACACCTTATATCACAGTAGTAAGGCTTAGTGGGGAGGGGGAAGAAGAGTAACAGAGAGAGATGGAGACAATGTGAATATGAGAAGTTTAGTGGGCTTTGTCCATTTTCCCCTTTTGTTCGACATGTGCCCCAAGTTTATGGGATGTTGTTGACATCATTTAGGGTATGTCTCCCACTGTAGTTAATATTCTATGGAAATGGCCTGATAGAAACCCTCAGAGGTGATGTTCACAATTTTAGATGCTTCACATTCCATCAATTGCTCCTGAAGATTATTCAGCACAGTAACTCCAAAAATTTTACATATGTTTGACAACCTTTATAGTCATATATTGCAGACAATGTAAATTTAGAAAATACAGTTAGGGCTGTTTAGAAAACTTACATGGAGAACAGAGAAAATTCACATGCTTTCAAAATGCATGAAATCACCCTGGTTGCCAGTTGTGGCTTCCATAGTGTGTATACTTATTATATCTGTGCCTTTGTAATATATTCCTGCTTCTTGCTATTTTCTAGGTTAATAATAGGCAAAAATAAATAGACCTCTGCCAATTTGGAGTTCTCAGTTATCCAGTTCTTTTTTGTCTGTAGTTTCCATTAGTCACAGATAGGAGATCACTAATAGTCTCTTCTCCAGCAATCTCACCCTTAGTGGAATTCTACAATGGAAGCTAATGTCATGCCTAATTCTACCATTCATACATGTGTTTATCAGTACGCAGACACAAAGGGAGTTGTACAGCTTGTTCTATAAACTCAATGAAGACCCATTTCTCTGTGCTTTCAGATGCGTTGACAGCATCTTTTGTGAAAGTTTTACTCGAGGGAAATGAGAAAATGCAGTAGTATAATTGGAGTCCGGCAATAAAATTCTATGATCTAATGGGAGAGATGTAAGACTCTTTCACCATCTTGCATCTGTGCTGCTATTTGAAAGGTTTAGGGTTATTAGGTTTACTGGATTCTTATTTTTGTAATACATCTTTTCAGAAGCAGTACTTCACAGTGTAGAAATTAGAAAGTACAGAAAACAAAGCAAAAATTACCTTTCTTTGTTCTCTGTAGTCGTTTCTGATAATATAACACATACTATTCTAAATCTTTTGTGAAAGTGTGTTTATATCGAGACATATTTGTGTTTGTCAATAAGATGAGGTTACAGTGTTCAGCTTCCCTCCCCACTTTTTAGACACAGTCCCAGGTAGTCTATGCAGACCTGAATGTCACTTGGGAAGCTTAGGGACTCCTGGTCCTCTTGCTTCTGTCACTCTAGTTCTGGGATTACAGGTCTACACAACCATGCCTGACATCTTCTACTTACCTTGTTCTGTAGTTTCTGCCTTTCCAGACTCTGTTATTATTTTCCTAGTTGACATTAAAACCACTCTTTAAAGGTGTTTGTCTAACTAGCCAGTATATTACCACACATTCTACCTCTCTCTTACATCCTTTTCATCTTTTTAATTTACCACGCCCCCAACTATTATGACACTGGTTTATTGATGAGACCACAACATTGTCCTGCACATTGTTATTTCTTAGTCTGTTTGTAACAGACAAGTTTATTCTATACTGCAGGTTGGCCTCATAATAATGATACCTGTGCCTTAACATCCTCAGTGTTGGAATTACAGGTACTTGGTTCCTTCTTCCTAGTTATACTTATTTTCTTCATTGTCTTATTTCTAGCCCGTCCCTTTATTCTTGCATATAACAGGTTGCCTTTAAAGGCTGAATGGATTCATTTAACCGATTTGCAGCTCCAGCAAATAGTCAAGGATTATTTGGTAACTTAAATTTCATCACATCTGGAGATTTGTAGTATTGGTTGATTCACTCATTGATGGTCACATTATCCAGTGCTATTGTTTTGTTTCTGTTCCTAAGAAGGCTGTGTGACTGTATGGTATCCACAGTTAGGATCTATATTTCCTACATATCTACCTCATGAGAAATCATTTTTACCACCTGTCATGCTGACTGGCGATGGTGTTTTAAAAATTTTATTGTAGCACTTTATCTTCATTAGTCTTTTAAATACAACTAATTACTCTTAGAGTATAAATGTATGGAATCATGATTACAAAAATACAATCATTAAAGTATGAGAATACACATGCAGGTAAAATATATATACGTTTTCTCATTGGGTCTGAGGGCACTTTTCTTTTTCAAGTTGTTATCTGTATTCTGGAAGCATCTTAGACCCAACAGTTTATTAAAATTGCTATTGTTAGATAGCCTTGATGTAATTATCACATTCTCTATGCATCATCTTGCTAATAGCTGCTCTCTTAGCTTACCATCACTATTGCTGTTAACTTATATCCATTTTTCAGTTTATTTTTGTTTTTTAAATTTCTTAAAACATTATATGATGATTTGACAATAAAATTGTTTTTCTTTTTTACATTCATGACTTGGTTCTAATTGGTGGCATTGAAATATTCTAGGCCATTGTACTATGTTGAAATATATATCGTAGGTTACAGAGAGTATGCTACCGATGGAGAAAGCCAAAGCTGTCTACCCTTGAAAGAGAACACCATTTGGGGGAAAGGGACTGGTCATTTTTGGCACTGACTCTCTCTGTTATTGCTTTTCCTTTTGAATAAATTTGTATTATGCAAGATGTCTTCTAGTGTGTGTATACAAAAATTAAATGAAGGAAACAGCACCAAGAACTCATGTGCCCATCATCCAGATTCAGCTCTCAAGTTCACACTTTATCTATAGTCCTAGTTTCCATCTGCCTGGTGTATGATTTTTTAAATAAAGTCATGACACTATGCTTCACTCATCAAAATCTCAGCTTCAAATTTATCTTGAGAATCTGAGAACTCTTTGTAAGCACATATCTAGCAAAATTATTGTAGCTGAAAGGAAATTAATAGTAATATGAAATATTCTATTTTCTCATGTAGGAGGGTCATCTGTCTATGTGTTGCTTTCATTGGTTATTAAAGAAACTGCCTTGGCCTTATGGTAGGCCAGCCCTTAGGTGGGTGGAGTAAACAGAACAGAATTCTGGGAGGAAGAA
>LOJH01059076.1:0-11316 GCA_001685095.1 Ellobius talpinus
AGACCAATGAGAAAGCTCGTTGGGTAAACACGCAAGCTGGGCTCCAACCCCAGAACCCATGCAAAGGTAAAAGGAGAGAGCCGACTCCACAGAGTGGTCACCTGAACTCCAGGCCAGTGATGCAGCACACACGCGCCCTCCCTCGACTTCATCATCACATACAAATACAGCAATAAATAAAATTAAATTTTAAAAAAGATGAGAAGAAATGCAGCACATTTTTCAAGCTTTAGCCAGTCCTAACTGTCGTGTTTCACTGTTTTACAGAAGGTTGAACTAGAGAAATGTCAACCTCATGGTACATCGTCAATTTGTTGATTGGTTTGGAGATGTTGGGGATGTAACTTAAGGCTACTGACCAATCAGCGTTTATTTAAAATATAATCGACAGAATATAGACAACTGTCCCACACCACAGGACCACCAGCCCAGGGATGACACCACCCACCATGGGCTGGGCCTCCCCCACTGATCACTAAGTGAGAAAATGCCTTACAGCTGGATCTCATGGAGGCTTTTCCTCAGCTGAGGCTCCTTCTGTCACGACTCTAGCCTGTGTCCAGCTGACATACAAAATCAGCCAGTACAGTGCCTATGTTCAACTTGATTGTGACCTTTCTAGGAGCCAGAAAAATATCCATCTTGATCATGACCCATGACTATATCAGTGCCTGGCTTAAGAAAATCCTCAATGAAGGCTTCTGTACATGCATTAATGAATGAATGAATGTTCTTAAGGCATTTAGCACTTATCTAGATGGATTTTCCTGTTGCCCCTGCACCCACTGACCTCGCCTCTCCTCCTCTGGCTTGAATCATGACAGGTAGAATCTGAACCATTTCTGCGTGTTCCCTTTAGTCTTTTCTGCAGCCTTCCCTATCTTGCTCTGTATCCTTAAGTCCTTGTGTGGTTCCTTTTATTCCTTTTTTTACTTCATTTTCTCTTCAATTCTCCCGGTTGTGATTACCAATGATAATTTGCATGATTCTCTGTTGTGTGATGAACTTTTCCTAAGGAGATGTAGCACACACATCTATTTACCCCAGATGGGGAACCTACAACAAAGCAAAGTTGAAATATAACCAAAGTCCAACTGGGGGAGCTGCTGTGGAATAATCTTTCTGTACATTGTGTGAATATATATTGCTATGATTGGTCTAATAAACAAACTGGCTGGCCAATAGCTGATCAGGATAAAGCTAGGTGGGAAAGCCAAAGTGAGAATGATGGGATGGGGAAGGGCAGAATCAGAGGAGTCACCAGCCCGATGCACAGGGAGCAGGATGTGTACAAAATGAGGCAACAAACCACGAACCATGAGGCAACACATAGATGAATAGAAATGGATTAATTTGTTTTAAGAGCTAGCAAAAAATAAGCCTGAGCTATTGGCCAAGAATTTATAATTTATATTAAGTCTCCAAGTCAGTTATCTGAGAGTGGTTAAACTCTGCCTACAGTGAACCAATAAGTTTTATTGAGTCAGGGATGACTTACTGGAACAGAAATGACTCAAAGACAACGACATGGGTGACAATTCACAAAAGTTAGGAGGCCACACTGCACAGCCTGCAGGCAGCTCAACAGGTTGGAGAGTGTCCTTTTCAGGTGTCTCAGTTGGTCTAAACCTCAGCTGATTTCTGTTTCTGGTCTGAGGACCTTCTTTGCAGCTTAGCTTCATTCTGTATGAGGACTCTCAGCTTCTGTTACTTACCCGGACAGGGAGGGACCTAGTGAATCTAGTCTGTTTCAGAGGCTTCCTGAAGTTCTTGAGTTGTTTACCTTAAGAAGCTTAAGGAGTTTTCCTCCCAGGTGGAATGTTTCAGTCTTGGAGGAAACAGTTACATGGCATTCTTGAATTTGAGATTAAGTCCCCTCCTGCACTTCACAGCTCTGTATCTGTCCCTGAGTATTCCCAGACATAGAGAACAAAAGTCAACCAGCTTGGAGCTAGAGACTTGGCTTAGTGGTTAAGAGTATGATCCTCCTCCATACTGCTGTTGTGGTGGAGGACTCAAGCTTATCCCCGAAGGGACTCTAGCCAGCCTGAGTATGGCTAACATGACTCTGGCAGGCCTTGCCCTTCTCCCTATTCCCCCTGTCCTGCTAAAAACCATTTGATTACATTCCTAAAGCTCGCTACTGAGGTCCATTCCCTTATTTGGCTAATACTTCCTCCTGTGGCTGACTACTAAGGTCCAGCTATCAAAGTATTGAAGTCCAACAATCAAAAAACCCCTTTTGGCTCACCCATTTAGCATGCCCAATTAAAATTAAACACCTCATCCTAACATTGGGTTTCCCCCTTTCCTTTTATAAACTACCACTTCCCTATGGGCAACATCTGTCTCATCTCTATTCAGAGGCAGTCCTTTGTCCCCCTCCAGGACAAATATCCCTTCCCCTTCTCCCTCATCTTATTTTTGTCTTATTTTATCCATGTTCTTTGTCTCTCTGGGGCAAATAAATCTCCTTTGTGCTGAGAACTTGGTCTTGGTGTGTCCTGAGCCTATACCAATCCTTTCAATCCCAGTACCCAATTCAGACAGTTTGCAACCACCTCAAACTCCAGGGGATCCGCTGCCCTCTTCTGGCCCATAAGGGCACTTGTGTGCACACATACACGTTTCTAGAAGCAGATACCCTCTTATGCGATTTTTTAAAACTCAGCCAACTTTACTTCTTGTTTACATCTGTGATAGTTTGAGTAAGAATGGTCCCCTTCAACTCATATATTTGCATACTTGGTCAGCAGTTGGTAGAACTGTTTGGGAAGGATGAGGACATGTGACCTTGTTGAAGGAGGTGTGTCACTGGAGGTTGTTTTCAGGTTTTAAACACCATGCCATTCCCAACCTCTCTTTCTACCTTGTGCTTGTGGATCAAGATGTACTCTCTCAGCTATTGCTTTAACACCATCCTGCCTGCCTGTCTGCCTGCCATGCTCTCTGCCATAATTGTCATGGAATTATCTTCTGAAACTGTAAACCCTATGTAAACCCTGTCTTCTATATGTTGCCTTAGTCATGAAGTCTTATCACAGCAATAAAAAAGTAACTAAGACAGTATCTATATTAATTACATTTGTATCACTGTGACCCAAATGCTAACAAGAACATCTTAATGGAGGACTTTATTTGTTCTATTTTATTACTCATGGTTTCACTGGAGTCCTGTCCTTCATAGCAGAAAAGGGATGAGGAAATGATTTCATTAGTGGCAACTGTTTATGCTCTGGTAAACCAGACAACAGAGAACCAGAGGCCAGGTATAACCTTCAGAAGCCAGTGCTGAGGAGGAGGAGACAGGTGGATCTCTGGGACACCCTATCCGACCCCACTTAGCCTAAATGATGAGCCCAGGCTAGTGAGAAACCTGTCTCAAAAAGAATAAAATGAACAGGAGCTGGAGCAATAGCTCAGCTGTTACAAGTACTTGCGGCTCTTGGAGACGATCTGGGTTCAGTCCCCAATACCCACATGGCAGTTAATGACCAACTATAACTTGAGTTTCAAGGAATCTGATGCCTTCTTCTGACTTCCATGGGCACCAGGAACGTACATGGCATACAAACATATGTGCAAGCAAAACACTTACATACATAAAAATAAAAAACAAACAATTTTTTTTCGAGACAGGGCCTCTCTGTGTAGCTCTGGAGCCTGTCCTGGAACTTATTATGTAAACTAGGCTGGCCTTGAACTCACAAAGATTCACTTGCCTCTGAGATGCACCTGCCTCTGCCTCCCGAGTGGTAGGATTAAAGGTGTGTGCCATCATTGCCTGGCTAACAAATCTTAAAAACAATAATAGTAGGGGGCTGGACAGTTGGTGGTAAAGAGCATTTGTTGCTCTTGCAGAGGACCTAGATTCAGTTCCCAACATCCACACAGTGGCTCACAACCATCTGTAACTCCCATTCCAGGTGATGTAACACCCTCTTCTGACCCCCATGGATACCACACACAAAAGCACAGAAGTGGTATGTATCCGTACATACCTACAGGCAAAACATTCATACACATATAATAAAATTTAAAAATCTAAAAGTAATTTTTTTAGGTGGACAGCTTTTTAGGAACAACATTCAAGATTGACTTCTGCTAGAGGTGTGTGGTGTTCATGCACACACAAACGCACATACACAATGTGATTCGGGAACTGTCTTAGGATTTCTGTTGCTGTGATGAACACCATGACCAAAAAGCAAGTTGGGAAGGAAGGGGTTTATTCAGTTTATGCTTCCACATCACAGTTCATCATCAAAGGAAGTTAGGACAGGAACCTGATGCAGAGGCCATAGAGGGGTGCTGCTTACTGGCTTGCTCCTCATGGTTTGCTCAGCCTGCTTTTTTTTTTATAGAACCCAGGTGCCCCAGTCCAGGAATGGCATACCCACAAAGGACCGCTCTACAGACTTGCCTACAACTTGACCTGGTGGAGGCATTTCCTTAACCAGGCTTCCTTCCTCTCTGATGCTTTTAGCTTGTATCAAATTCATATAAAACTAGCCAGCACAGGGCCCTAAAGAATTTACTTATTTTTCATTCTCTCATTCCTTCCTTTCTCTCTCTTCTTCTGGCTTTCTTTTTGTGGTGCTAAGTGTTGAAGCCAGGGCCTCTTACCTTCCTGGTCAGCTCTCTACTGCTGGCTGCACACCCAACCCAAAGATAAAATCATCTTTCTGATCTGAGCGATTGGCATCACCTTCTCAGAGAAAAACAGATTTTGACATGGACCTTGGTGTTCAACGAAGGTTTGAACAGCAAAAGTGAGAAGGAAAGGAATCCAAAGTTGGTAGAAAAAATAAAGCAAATCCCAGAAAGAAAGGGCAGAAACAGAGGAGAGGATGGGGAAGCAGCCAGGAAATCAGCTTAAAGAGGACAGGAGAGGATTTGAGGTGTGGCTCCCAGGGGAGAACTTGCCAACATTACAAGAATAAGAGTTGGGCACCCAAAGCCACAGAAAAAGAAAAAAAAAGATAGAAAGAAAACAAAAAAGAAGAAACATGTGAGAGCTTGGTGCTTGAATAACATGGTTAAAAAAGCAGAAACTGACATTTCAAGAACACGGGAAAGAGGAACTTGCCGGGGACTGCAGCACATGGAGCTACACACTAACCGCTTTACATGCATTTGAAGGAGCCAGTGCTCAGAGCAGAAATAAAAGGGCTGGGTGTCACAATAAGACCAGTGGTGACCTTTTAAAAAAAAAAACCAGCAACTGTAAAGGAGCCGCGATGATTAAAAATTACACCGTTTGAGGAAGTCAGCTAAGGAAGCCTCATCTTTAGAGACACGGTCCCAATCATAGCTTGCAGGCTTGCTTGTTGAGATATGAGTCACCGATGATTTCAATAGCAAAACAACTTACCTGGTAGTGAAGGCAGAGCCTTTGTTTATTTGAAGTTAAAAGCAGTGGATGGTGCCTGACCCCTGCCTTGTTTCTGATGACCCACTTCTCGGTTGAGAGCTGTGAGCTCTGGACCATCTCCAACTGTTCATCCGGTCATGCTCAGCTGTCTAACATCTGTGAGGCAGGGGGCTGCTTCCTTCATCTCTTCGCACAGTAGGAATTTAGTAATCCCAGGAACAACTATGACTACAAGAGGCTCTTGTAATCTTCTGAAGTATTTGGGAAGGCAAGCCTGGCCAAGAGCCTGGCGTCCACAAAATCTTCCAACCCCTTCTCGACCTCATAAAAATGACACCGCTTAAGAGTTATGATCCCTTTCTCATGCATGACTTGAAAATGGGGGGAAAAAGAGGAGAATATAGTTTGTGTAGGTAGAGATCTTTCCAATTAAGGCTGCTGTAGGTAGGTCTGGGATGTTGCTCAGTCAAGAGGGTGATTCCCTGCTTCGAACTTTGCCCTGGGTTTGATCCCCCAGCACTGTATAAATAGGGCATGGTGGCCCATGGCTATAATTCTAGGACTCTAGAGGTGTGGAAAGGAGGATCATGAGTTCAAGACCAGCCTCATGTCATATGGAATTCAGGACCAGCCTTGCCTGTATGAAACTTTGTCTCAAAAAAGGAGGAAAAGAAATCTACTATACATACATACAGAATAACATTAACACCATACAAGGGCAACCAACCAGTTTGCCTGGGACTGCAAGCATTTCCAAAACAAAGGATCTTCCACTTAACTCAGGAGAGCCCCATGTCAGTAAGGACCAAAGAACTTTCCACATTCTTCAAAGATAAAGCTATTAAATGTTGCCATGAAAACAAGGGTAGATAGCTATGACCCACTTACTGTATGTATATATGTCTGTATATATTATATGTGTGTTTGTATAATGTGTATGAGTGACACATAAAGACAAAATTGTCCCAGCCATGCATAGATATGTGTGTAGATGAATGTCTATATACATTTGTGTGTATACATACACACAATTTATTTTTTTTTACTTATTTATTTATTATTTATTTATTTTGCAGTGCTGAGTATCAAACTCAGGGACAGCTACGCAATTGTTCTTCCCCTGGGCCATACTCCCAGCCCCTATATATTTTTTTTTCTTGACAGTCTCACTATGTAACTCTGGCTAGCCTGGAATTTGCTATATAGACCAGGGTAGCCTTAAGCTCACAGAGTTCAGCCTGCCTCTGCCCTTGTAATAATTTTTTGGTCGGATCCCCCTCTAACTGGAAGACAGTTTGGGTAGGAGGATGATAACAGCATCTTTTAACCTGCGCATATCTGCTCATTAGTCCAGCTATCTTCTTCTATAAATAGTGTGAATTGCAAGAATGTACACACACGGCTTTTTTCCTGTTCCACTTCCTTGTGGGAGTTAATTTAAACTTCTCTTCGTGGCTGGGTACTTTCCAAGCCTCAGGGAAGGTCCCTGGCTCCCTGGCAGCTAGAAGTCAGCTGTGAAGAATTAGAGTGAGTTCTTTATGTTCTTTTATAACGACACTTTAAGAGTTAACATTGCAGCCTAGACTCACTAACACTCTGAAATTTCCCTTTTCCTCGTAACTCCAGTAAAGCTTGCAACAGGAATAAAGGACCATTTTAACAGGCTGGTGCCTGGGCTACCTTGTCTTTTTACCTTGTCTTTTCTCCACAGGAAGGGGGTGTTTTTCTAATGAGCTGATGTGTGTTCTGACGACAGAGCATCTGGGAATCCCTGACTTAAAAATGGACTTCATGAAAAATAGGATTTCATAACACAGCCATCTGTGGCTCCCAACTCCACCCCAGCCCTGGCTGATGATGAGTCATCAAGGCCAACTGGTGAGTGTAGATGGTGTCTATTCTTTGCTTCAAAACATAATGGTAACATTTTTTTTCCCTCTCTTCCTTCCTAACTTCTGCCTGGGCCTTGTGCCATGAGACAGACGGGGGTGGGGGTGGGGACGGCTCAAAGCCTACAAATTGCTGCTTTGACTTGCTCCTTTTAATCCTTTTCTTCCCCACTACAAATAACTCAAGCAGGTCTGTCTCAGTGGGGAGCTGGTCGGTAGTATATCTTTCAGGATTAATTCTAACCTCTTTTATCGCCAAATCCCTCCCAGGTCCGAGTGAAGACTTCACCCCAGTGGCTGGCTCACTTTGGATTCTTGGAGTGTAGCGTGACAATTTCCTTAGGTCCCCTTTATTGCTGAAGAGTGGAAAGCCCCTGAAAGGCAGGAATGTGGATGGTGCTACGCTCATCATCATTTTTTTTCACGTAACAGCTAAGCTTAATAATAAACTCTTTGCCCAGAGAAAAACCCGGGGTGTAAAACTCTTGTTGCATTTAGTGAGGCTGTGTTCTGAAAACAAAGCTAAGCCTCTCCCAGCCCCACAGCAGGAGACAGTTGTACTGAGGGAGCAAAGGGAGGGAGTTTTGAAACCAGAGAGCTCCAAGTTCAAATCCTGCATCTTGACTTTGGAGGAAACTTGGCTATTTTGAATATTACCAGCCACACCTTCTAAGTAGGAGTATTCCGCATAATAGCTGAAATAAAATTGTGTTTTTAAGTGTCTGGTGTATCACAGATGAACAAAAACTAGCATATTTCTTGGGGACGTTTTGTTCATCTGATGGATTCAAAGTGGATGCATCAAACCCCTGTGGATGAATGTGGCCCTGACTCCCCAAAGCCAAAGACAAAATCAGACAAGATCTGACATCTGTTGCCCAAATGAACAAATTCTTGCTCTCACATCTGGAAAATCTGGAAAATGTCCTTCAAGAACCCACGTTAAAGCCACGCATGGTTATGCATACCCTAAATCCTAGCACTTGAGAAGCTGGGCAGAAGGGTCACCTTGAGTTTGAAGCTAGCCTAGGTTACATAGTGAATTCCAGGCCAGCCTATGCTACAAAGTGAGACTATGTCAAAAAGAAATAATCCCCATTGGGAAACTATCTCATCTAAATCTAGCCTTTCTCAAATCCAAACTAGAAAAGGCTCTCTGGTTTGCATTTGTGGTTGTTTTAACATCTTGAATTTGTTGTATGAAAATCAAGACCTAAAAATTTTTTAAGGTTTCACCACATACATTTATTTATTGGTTTGTTTGTTTTGTACTGGGGAGCAAGCGTCTTTACCCACTGCCCCACCTCCACCACCTCACTCACCCAGGACCTGAATTGTTATGTGAATACATGAAGTGGTATTTGGGCATTTAAATATTGTGCCTGAAACCTGTGATTGACAGGCAGCAATGAATGGTTTGCCATCACTGAGGGTTGACAAATGAAAACCAGATGCCTCATCAAGGGGGAAATGGCCTTGGCCCCTTCAGATTCACAGATCCATCACTATTTGGCCACCTCCCTTCAAAAGGTTCCTTTTAATAGCTCTTTCTTTCTTTCTTTCTTTCCTTCTTTCTTTTTGTGTGTGTGTGTTTGTTTTGGTTTTGTTTTGAGACAGGGTTTCTCTGGTTAGCCTTGGCTGTCCTGGAACTCCCTCTGAAAACCAGGCTGGCCTTGAACTCCTAGAGATCCACCAGCCTCTGCCTCCGGAGTCCTGGGATAGTGTCATCTTCTTGATGGGACAAGATCTTTCCCAGTTCTGCAAGGAAGCTCATTTCTAACCCTCCACCTCAAATGGAAAATTAACTGATATTTTATTGACCCTGACTCTGAGCTACACGTGATGGAGGTTATCAATGCACGTGATTTTCATGGTGGATTGAAACTGATTTATTTATTTCCTTTTATGAGAGAACTTGGATCAGAAGCAAATGACAAAATAGCAGCCTGATTTCAGCCTAGAAGCAATGACAACTGTGGGGCCAGGGACACTGAGAGAGCTGGGCATGGTAGTACACGCCTGTAATCGAAGCACTTTAAATGGGACTGCAGCAGGGGGATTACCATAGGTTCAGGTCAACCTGAACTACATAGAAAGACCCTGTATTTTAAAAAGAAAGAGTTGGGGGTGGGGTGGGGGAAGAAAGGAGGGAAGACCAAAAAAAAAGTAGTGTGGGCTGTGGACTTTTCTAAGTGCAGTGGAACGTTTCTCTGCTTTTGGGGAGCTTCACCCAGGAAGCTCTGGTTCCAGAAAGGCAGCAGTCACAAAACCCAGTGGCTCCTAAGTTCATTATCTCACACCCAGAAGTATAAGGAAACCTGGGCAAGGAGTGATTGGAGTAACTGTGAACTAATAAGGAAAAGTGGGAAAGAACTCAGACTGGGCGGGGCTGCAAGGAAAGTCTGCCATTAGAAACAAGTTGGCCTGTCCTGTGGACAGGTCTTGTGTAGGGGGTACGATGGTGGGGGTGAGGGTGACGTAATCTCTATCAGGATTGGTAATCTTTGAGCACATCATGAGCCGAACCAGGAAGCAGTCTACCAGCCCTGTATGTGTTTCTTCAGCCCCAAAACCTAGCTTGTCCATTCAGGGGAGGAGGGTCATAGCTAGCTCATGATTCACCATAGGCCCTCCTGCCCTTACTAAGGGATGCTAACTCCTGCCTCAAAAAAATACCTGATTAGAAATAGGACACTGGAAATGGACAAAGCTCACAAACCCTGGAAGAAGATATAAGAGCATGACAGAGAGAGAGAGAGAGAGAGAGAGAGAGAGAGAGAGAAGAAACCTTTTCCTATATGCTTTGTGGCGTTTTTCCTGGGGAGATGTGACAGAAATGTCTATTTACTCCAGAAAGGGAACCTAATACTGCCAAAGTCCAACTTGAAGGAACAATGATTTTGTTGGGGTTGTTTTCAGGAATATGGACAACTCTGTGTCCCTGAAAGTACACCCCAACATGGGTGATGACTTGAAAACCGGAACTCTGGAGCTTTCTGTCCAGTGTCTTCTCTCTTCAGCAACACTTATTGTTTATATAACCTGGGTGCTGGGGTTGGAGTGGGGTAGGATGGGGGTGGGGTGTGGGAAGCCTGTGTATCTAGTTAATGCCAGAGACTTCCTGAAATTTATGAGTTGATTTAAACTCTTTTGGAGCCTCTCATTAAAACTTCCTGAGTCCTTGGGACTGGAGAGATGGCTAACAGTCAAGACCACTGGCTGCTTTTGCAGAGGACCCAGATTCAATTCCCAACACCTACATGGACGCTCACAGCTGTTTGTAGCTATGGTTTCAGAGGATCTGACACCCTCACACAGACATACATGCAGGCAAAACACCAATGCTCATAAAGTAAAAATAAATAAATCATTAACGAAAAAGTAAAAAAGAAAGAAAGAAAACTTCCTGAGTCCCAAGGAGCTCCCCTCCAGGAAGGAGTGCTAGCCTTTGGAGATGACTACAGAACATGACAATCCAAGATCTAGGTGTACAAGCATGGAATCTTAGCATTCTCGCAGGAGCTTGAGGCAGGGAAATGTTGAGGTCAGGACCAGCCTAGTGTAGAGCCTGTCTCTAGGCTAAGAAAACAGAAAGAACAGGGACCGTCACGGTGCTATTTCACATTTGGTTGTTCTGTCCCGTTGTGCAATATGAACCCAGGGTCCTGCGAAGTTTAGAATTAACCCAAAACTGAAGAAGAATGTCTCCCTGTGTTGGGAGGGGAACCCAGAGCATGGTAACAATGACATATAGTAAGCATCAGAGTCCTGAATCCTGTCTAGAGTTCCTATCAGCTCTCCTACTTCTCTGATGTTTTTTTTTTGGGGGGGTGGGGGTGGGGAGAACGTATTCGGAGAAGTTGTGGGTAAGTGTGACTATTTCACCATGTCAAATCAATTTCTGCAAGTCCTTGAGGGAGCACCTGCTTTGCACTGACAAAGGGTTTGTTCTTTAACTGTGACCTATTACTTGAAAATGCTCCTGATTACACAGCAGGGTGTGTCCTGTCAGGTGACCCCGGCTATTTTCAGCTGCATATAAGTAGCTCTGCC
>LOJH01059077.1:6064-17380 GCA_001685095.1 Ellobius talpinus
GAGAGAGAGAGAGAGAGAGAGAGAGAGAGAGAGAGAGAGAGGAGAGGGAGAGAGGGAGAATGATAGAGGAATGTGAACCCCTTTTAAGGAGCTCACTCTATGATAATGGTCTTAATATATTTGGGAGAGTAGATCTTATGTATCTTAAACATTCTTTTTTTATTTTAAATTTTATGTGCACTGATGTTTAGCCTGGTCTTTAGTCTGCAATGTTTAGTCTGAATGAGAATATCAAATCACTTTAAGCTGGGTTACAGACAGTTGTGAGCTGCCATGTGGGTTCTGGGAATTGAACCTGGGTTCTTTGGAAGAACAGCCAGTGCTCTTTACTGCTGAACCATCTCTCCAGCTCCATATCCTAACCATTCTTAAAGGTCCTACCTCCTAACACCTCTGTATCAGGGATCACATTTCCAGTACATTCACTTTGGAAACCACATCAGAAGGCAATTGTAACCATGTCAAAACACTGTGTATGTTGAGAAAAGCAGAGACTCTCAGACAGTCCAAATAAACACCAAGAGTTAATCGACTGATGAAAGCAAAAGTAACTTATAAAGCAGATTGAAAGGGTGCCACCAGAGTAGAAAATAAACCAGGAGAATAAGTGCAAAGTAAGCTGAGGGCAAAGGAAGTGCTCAGTAATGCCAATACTGCTGGGGCATACTGAATAAAGACCGTCCATTGTGTTCCTTAGCAACATGGACACACTTGATGACCTTAGATCAATTCTCTCTGAAGAGGTATGTGGGACTTGGGAGGAAGGGTAAAAGTCATAATTGCCTGTGTAAGTTACTGGTAAGGAAGTCAAATGAAAAGTCATAAGAACAAATGCTAATTGTTCCCATGGAAACAAGATTCAGGGTCACGGGAGGATTTGGGGAGAAAAGGGAAACTGGAAGTCCTAGACTGACAGTTAATTAGTTTAACAGAATGGAACCTGGGAGGAGATGGCATATGTAACAGGCAGTAGTATGAGAATGGAGGAAGAAGGCCAAGAAGTTGCAGGGAATTTCAATATACATGTGGTTCATTGATGAATTTGGATTCTGACCAAAAATCAATCAGTGTAGAGTCAGTGCTCTGAAAGAAACTCACTGTCCTAATTGAACTGGAGCTAAAGTGTGTGAATAGCTCCAGAAACAATGATTACAGTGAGTCTGGCATTGCCCTAGGCAAGTAGTAGCTCCGTGGAGTTCCTGTTCTCTGAACCTGGCGAGCAAAATCTCCATATTGTGATCATCTGTGTTCAGAATACAGACCTTTAGATCACCCACGAGAGCAGTGAGCAAAGTCAACCCAAAGGACAAGGACTAGTGTGACTTGATGCTGTAGACTTTTTGGGGTCTCTTGGGATTTCTTTTATTAGAAGGGAGACTAGGAGTTTCTCTTTTCCAGGTTTCTCACACAGGCCTCTCTGTTCAGGGCTGATGGTTGAGATCTCCTGAAACTCAGATACTAGGATGCCTCAGGAACGTATTAGCTATAAAGATGTGCTTTGAAGTTAATCCTGACTGTGAGTCTCAGCTGCACTGCTTAGAGACTGATTCATAGAGGCAAAGATTGAGAAATTGGACTTCATTAAAATGAATATTTAATATAATTATGGATATGGTTACATTTAGGACAGTCTCCTCCATTATTGGCACCTCTATTCTCTGGCTAGCCTTCTTTTGGGTTACTTGAATATTTTCAAACTCCAATTTTTGTTATTGGTCTTTAAGCTTTATCTCTGAATTATTTTTAATGGTTTCCCAGAGATCACAATATACATCCTTAATGTCTCAATTTACTTAGAATTAATATGGAACCACTTCATGAAAAATGTAGAGCTTTGAAACCACTTAGGTCCATTAACCTCCCTCCACCATTCTTTGTATTACACTTGTCATTACATTCATATACCTTAGAAACCCACTAGACAGAGTTATCATTTTTGCTTTCTTTAGTCCCATGTATTTTAAATAAATTAAGAGAAAACTCTAGTCATTTATATTTACCAAAGTATGTACCCATCTTAAGGGACACATAATGGTTGGTTGAAGAAAAGTTATGGTAAAGAAAATTAAGATAATGACCAGGAAAATGCACTATAATTAAAGAGTAAGAAGGGAGTGGTGAGTAGTGTCTGCAACTAATTAAAGATCACATAAGAAGAACAAAAATGTTGGGGGATTTAGTTATGTGGGGGGAGAATTGGTATTAATGAGAGCTGATTTGGTAGAGTGAGAAGGATGTGAGTCAAATTGGAATTTGTTGTGTGAGCAGTAGGGGAATAAAAATAGACACAGGAAAGTTCAACAATTTGTGAATAATTATAGAGAAGAGAGATAGACTAATAGGTGATGGGGATGTGATATCAAGTCAAGGTGTTAGTTATTTTAATTGGACAGTCTGAGAAAATAAAAAAATTAGTAGGAAGGCTGAGCACAGTGACACATACCTTAAATCCCAGCACCCCACAGCAGAGGCAAGATGAACATGAATTTAAAGCCAGCCTGAGCTGCATAAGGGAAACATTTTCAAAAAACAAAAACAAAAGAGTTTGAATGATTTGCTTGAGAGAATGAGGTGAAGTAAATAGAATGAGAAATGAGGAGGGGATAGTGAAGTGGGAGGCAGGAGTGAGGATCCAAAGGGAAGGAGGAAGAAAGCTGAGTGATGACAGGAATCACATAGCAGTAGGTTGGCATATTTGCTGTTGTAGAGAGATCTGAAAATTGACAGATGTGAACTTTGTTTTTTCTCTGAAAAGTCAAAATATCCTTTTCTTTGAGATTTGAGGAGATATGTTTGGAAAAGTTCAGAATAGGTGTGAGGACAGAGTGAGAGGACTAGAGAGATGTTAATTCCCAAGGCAACATCAAAAGTGTTCTACTACATAAGCTATCAGGAGACACATTGCATCTTAGCTTTAATTTTAGAGGTAACTGGATGTAGGTGAAAATGTCTCTTATGTGCTCAGATATTTGAACACTTGGTATCTAGTTGGTAGTGCTACTTTGGGAGGCTTAGATGGTGGGCCTTGTAGGAGAAAGTATCTCACTATGGATGAAGTTTGAGATTAAAAGCCTCAACACTTCCAGTTCATTCTCTTTGTTTTATGTTTTCCATTGAGGGTGCGATCTCTCAGCTTCCTGTTCTTGCTGCCATGCCTCCCTGCCATGATGGGTACTTATCTTTCTGGAACTACAAGTCAAAGTAAACTCTTCCTTCTATAAGTTGCTTGACTATGGTGTTCTAGCACAGCCACAGAAAAGTAATATACAGGGTAACTGCAAAAAAAAAATAAATAAAAATGTGGCTATCAAATAATCTGTATACTTGTGGTAGCACATTCCACTAACAAACATTATAAGCTGAGGTCATGTTGTCTGAGTTTGAATCCCAACATCATTACTATCTGTTTGACCTTGAAAAACTTAGTCTGCTAAGTTATGATTTTTTTTAAAGTAACACAGGGCAATCATGTTAGTCCCCATCACAGAAAGTAGCTGTGAGAGTTAGATTATGTATACAAAGTCCCTACTTTTACAGGTAGTAATCACCTAGCTTAGCAATTGGTAATTATCATGAGTTGCTTAACTCTGTGATTCTTAGACTACTTATATTAATATAAGAGTGACACCAAATTACAGTAAAACGGTTGTATACTGAGTGGCCTGAAATTAGTCTATGGAGTTTGTTGATTTCATTCCCTTTTGTCCTCAAGCTATGATGACCTTATTGTCTGGCTCAGCTATATCTACTGCTCTTGAATCTTTCTGGTATTTGTGGCTGAGAATCCTTTGGAAGGTTTGTAGAATATAGCATGTAAATGAGTGCTTAATCATTGACTGATGTGATGAACTTGGATAGAGATAAGTTGACATATATCTGAGGGCAGATGGAAGATAGAATGTCTACATAATTTCATCTGGTGATAGCCAAAGTCACAAAATTGAACCATCAAAATTAAATCAGAGAATTAGAGGATCTTGTATTTGGAAGGGTCCTTTAAGGCCATCTGGTCCAACCTTGCATTCAGCATTGGAATCCTCCCTACAGCATCTGTAAGAGAGAATATCAGGCCAGTTGGGAAGGAGATTATGGCAAATGATATAAAGCCAAATGGCATTTCAAATAAAATGTAGTTGCTTAGGCTCTGGGTGGTTTGGTTTCAAAGCAGATCCAGAAGAGCGAAGACAGAGTTCATGCTGTGAAGCTGCTGCTTTTCTGGTGGAGAAAAAGGACAAAAGGCTCACATGCTATCACATTACTGACTTTTGTTCACCAATGGTGACAGTGTATTTTGTATCAATTTACTCATCTGTGATCAAAAAATACAATGCTTCAGTTTTCCATAGGTGTTTAATGCAAAGTTAATACAATGGAAGGTAATACAAAGATGGACTTTTCCAACACGGAAGACGGTGGCAAATGTAAGTGGACTAGAAGTTTTATATATCTGCAGACAAAGTTTCTTGGGGCTAAAGCCCAGCTGCCATGTTGGGCTATCCAATATCAGGGTGAAAATTTAGAATTTTTGAGGATAGGAAGTATTTGTGATATTCTAAGTTAAGGTTAGTCTCACATAGAAGTGTCTGATAACAGATGTGTTAGAAAGCCATTCTTCCCAATTTCTTTAATCTGGTGTCAGAAGCTTAAAGTCTCCTATTAGACTTTTGGCATTTTGGTTTATGAATCTGTGAAAGTCATAATGTCCCTGGAAAATGTAACACTTTGAAATTATATGAGTCATTACTCCTCAGTAGCAATGAGGACGGATGTTGACATTGAAACAGGATGGGGGAGGGTAAAGAAAGAGGGCACTAAATGCTCAAAGAGGACAGAGTATTGGGGACATTGAAAGGAAACATAACATGGCTCACAAGTTACCTTAGGCAGGTTAGAGAACAGATGAAGGTAGCTTCAATTAATCCTTTGGTTCTTTATGCCTTCCTTATTTCTATTCCCAGACCTTTGATTCTTTATGCCTTCCTTATTTCTATTCCCAGAGTTCTGATACTTGCAAGTTAGGAAGTGAATGGAATTTATTTTAAATATCATTTTACAAGATTATTTTTAATTAAGTTGCCTTCCCAGGACCTGTGGGATGACTTAGGAGTAAAGACACTTGTCCCGAACTATGACCCAAACTGAAACTCTGGGACCTACCAGGTAGAAAGAGATAATGGGCTCCTGCAAGTTGTCCTCTGACCTCCACATACATGGGTATGTATGCATATCCACACTAAATAAATAAATGCAACAAAAGGTTTTAAACAAAAAAATGCTTTCCCTGGTTTACTTTTGTATTATAAGAATAAATGTTTGGCCCAGATTCCTAATTGTGGTAATGCTTATTTTGAGGGGAGCCATTCAGTTTTGTTTATCTTTAACCATCCTTATTTGTTTTAAGGATATTAAACAGAGATTAGACTACTTTAAGCATTGGGAAGTTCTAACAGTTCATATTTGTCTTAGTACGGGTTTCTATTGCTGTGAAGAGATACCGTGACCATGGCAACTATTACAAAGGAAAACATTTAATTGGTGAAGGCTTACAATTCAGAGGGTTAGTCCATTGACATCTTGACAGGAATCATGGCAGCATATGAACATGGTACTGGAGAAAGCACTAAGAGTTCTGCGTCTTGATCCACAGGTAGCAGGAAGTGAGCTGTGTACCACACTGAAGAAAGCTTGATCATAGGAGGCCTCAAAGCCTGCCCACAGTGACACACTTCCTCCAACAAAGCCACACCAACTTCAACAAGGCCATATCTCCTAATAGTGCCACTTCCTCTGGGCCAAGCATTCAAACACATGAGTCTACAGGGACCATTCCTATTCAAACTATCATAATATGTAACAACAGAACACTGAGAGTAAAAGCAGTATTTTACTTTTACTTTGAAAGTGTAGATTTCCACCTAAAATGGAATGATTATGAGGCACATGAAACTGGGGGAAAGCCCACGAGGCCTAAACACTATATAGGCCACTAAGGAAAGCTGAGATTGAGAGAAATAGTCTTCCTCAGGGAAGAGCACACCAACTAATTATCCAGTAACCAAAGGCAAGCCCCCCAAAACATACATATGAGTAACATTACACAGACTGAGCAGGTTATATTAAAAATATATAGACATATACATATATGCACATGATAATGACTAAAGAAAAAAAGAGGCCGTGATTTTGAAAGAGAGAAAGGGGGAATATACGGGAGGATTTGGAGGGAGGAAAGGGAAGGGAGAATTATGTTATAATCTCAAAAACAGAGCAGAGAGCAAAAAGGCTAACAACATACTGGCACCACAAAAAATTGTCTTTTCATATTTTCCAACTTTTCATTTTTGGCTTTACAGAGACATGAAAATGTTGGTTTTGCTGTTCACAGTTTTAGTTATCCATGGTCAATCATGTTCTGAAAATAGAAAATTTCTGAAGTAAGTGATTCATAAGCTTCAAATTATATGCTGTTCTGACTACTATGAAGAAATCCACACCACTATGCTCCATCCTACCTACAATTTAAATCTCTCCATTGTCCATGATATGCACACCATATAAATTCCTTTTCCCTCCATCACTTACTTAGTTTTCTGTTATCAGATCAACAGCAGTGCCATTAAGTTCAAATTATGTGCTGTTCTGACTATGAAAAAATCCATGCAACTATGCTCCATCCTACCTCGAATTTAAATCTTCCAATTGTCCATGATATTCACACCATATAAAGCTTTTTGCCCATGTACCACTTTCTTAGTCTTCTTTGTTATCAGATCAACAACAGTGCCATCATAGTGCTTGTATTCAAATAATCCTTCATTTATATAATAATGGCTTCATAGTACAAAGGATGAGGTAAAGAAGACATCAAGACATGGAATAGGTAAAGACATTAATTATTTGATAATATTGCAATGAATCTATATTGTTTGGTATGTTCCATAATTTCAGGCTTCCACTGAGGTTCTTCAAATGTATACCCTTCATGGATAAATGGGAACTACAGTACAAATAGTTCCCATAATCCCTTTACTCAGATGACCATATTCCTCTAATGGTTATATTTTACCACCATTGTAGTTTATCTATATCAATACAAGGGAGCATATTATATATATTCATAACATGTTTTAGTATTTTGGCTATATAAGAAATTGTGTTTCAAAAGTCAGAATTCTGTGTAAAAATCTCTGGATAGAAATATATTTGAATACTTGGTCCCCTCTTGGTACAACTGCTTTGGAAGGATTAGGAGGCATGCCCTTTTTTGGAGGAGGTACATCACTGGGGTGGGCTTTGAAATTTCAAAAGGCTTGTGCTATTCCTACTTGTGGATTAATATGTAAGTTGTCAGTTCTTTCTACTAGAATGCCTTTATTTCACCACCATGGACTCTACCTCTATGAAACCATAAGCCACAAATTATATGTTTTCTTTTAGAAGATGCTTTGGTCCTGGTGATTTTTTCCTCACAGTAATAGAAAAGTAGTTGAGAGCAGTGACATCATTAATTCTTTGACTGTATTCCATTTTCCCATTATTCATGCCTCACATTCATATACCAGTCACATTACTATTTATTTTTGCACAAATCACCATATTTTCTTATTTCCATGGTTATAGAGGAGAGGTTAAAATTTTACTTCCCATGTTTGCTAGGAAAGATAGAGACCTTAAGAAAGTGTAGCTGGGCCCAAAAAATGGTGGCCCAGCAGTGAAAGAAACACTTGTTGCTCTTAAAGAACACCTGGGTTGGATTCAGCACCTACATGGTGGCTCACAACTATCTATAACTTCAGTGCCTGAGGATCTGATAACCACTTCTGGACTCAGAGGGCACCAGGCATTCAACTGTTGTAGATACATGCATACATGAAGACAAAATAGCATACACATAAAATAAAGAAATTAAAATTAAAAATTAAAGAAAGTGTAGCTGATCAGATCTCATTTTCTGTTCTCAGGTCTACTTCATATTGTTATCAAATTTTGTTTATTTACTTATTGATTGACAGGTCTCATTCTATAGTCCAAGCTGGCTTCAATCTTGCAAGGAGTACTTCAGCCTCCTTAGTACTGAGATTACAAGTAATGATCATGTCTGACTTTTAAGTCATATTATTATTTGGGATTCCCTTCTATATTCTGTGAATATGTTTTATTATCATTGGTTAATAAAGAAGCTGTTTTGGCCTGTGCCAGGGCAGAATAGATCTAGGCGGGGTGGGAGGGAACTAAACTGAATGCTGGGAGAAAGAAGGTGGAGTCAGAGAGACTGATGCAGGAACCTTAACAGTAAACCACAAACCTTTGTGCAATACACAGAATAGTAGAAGTGGGTTAATTTCAGATCTAAGAGTTAGTTAATAAGAGTTCTAAACTAATAGGCCAAACAGTATTGTAATTAATATAGTTTTTGTGTGATTACTTAAGTCTGAGCAGCCAGGAAACAAATGAGCGGCCTCTGCCTACAATGGTAGATTGCACTTTCTTCTCTTTGGCCTAGCTTTGATCTCAATATTTAGACAAATCCCCCTAAGCCAGGTTTCCACATTTTCCCGACTTCCATATTAAGGCACACATGTAATTCTAATGAAATAAAGAAAATGCATTCTTGCTCTCTTGCTCTTTTATGTAGATTCTTTGCCTGATTTGCAATAGCCCCACTCTTCCTGGTTACCTTTAGGGCTTGAACACATGGGCTTGTTCTAATCTGCTCATTACAGAAAGCTTAGGCTGTCATGCAGCTTTCCATTTTGGCCTCACTTAGAGCTAATGTTTTCAGTACAGATGTACAAAAGCCAACAAAGACTGGTTTGAGGCAGAATTGTCCAAATTACAAGAGTGAAGCAGAATAAAAAATAAAAATCCAACTTTAACTTCATTCATAAAGAAAAAGATAAAATTATATAATGGAAATAAAATCAATCGTATGAAATGAAACTGCTTTAGACACATGTCAATTTTCTTCTATTGAAATAAATCACTTATTTGAGCAGCGGAAGCACTTATTTCAATATCAGAAAAATAATGCTATTTGTTTTCAGCATAAAATAACCCTCAGGTGGAATAGACACATTGATTTTTTAAATGTATTTCAAATAAATCCAATGTATTCATAATGAAAACTTACAACATTCACCAGAATATAGTGGTTACATAAGACAGTGGCTTCCTAAGGAAATAGAAAATTGCATTCCCTTCCTTTCATTGGTTTTTGTTAAATACAATTTGTCCATTCCATTTGACTGGCCAATTTGATGGCAGCATTCTAAAACTCAGCAAGGTGCAGTATAGATCCACAGGCTTGACTTAAGAAAACCAAGCCCAAACAGCACAATAATTGGATCGGCACATTAATTAGATCCAGAGATAAACCTCAGTTTATTGTCACAGGGTGACTGGGCTGAAGTAATCTAGAAATAGGGTGCTTTGATAGCCTGATTGATTTTCTATGATATTTGGTACCAAAGAGCAAGCAGGAGAAAACAGAACAGCTGTGCAACAATCATAATCAAACGCAAATGCCTAGGAGTCTCTACAGCAAAATAACAAAGACAGCAGAACGAGGCCCATTTGGATCAGTAAGAGCCAGCCTTCCTCCCCTGGAAATTTTCACACTCAATAATCACTATTAAAGCTGTCTGCTCTGGCCAAATTGAAACATTAGTGGATAGGTAAGTTGCCTGATGGCATGTAGGCTTCTGGTAAAGTTATTAACCATGCAGCTAATGGACCTGAATCCCCAACCAAATAATACAAAATAACATTATGTCTTTAAAATTAATTCGTTGAAAGAACCTTTAAAAGGGGATGTGAGGAACAAAGCCGGTTAAACTGCTGCAGTGAGACCCTGTTTTGACAGGTTCACATTACAGACATATAAAATGTAAATAATGCTGTTGGGAGCACACACATTCCAGAGAGCTAAAAAAGAGCAGACTTCAAATGCCTTAACTAGCTGCTGGATGTATTCTTCACTCTCTGCTCTTGCTTTAATTCATCATTTGGCAAGCCTACTATGTGCCAACTGGTTATAATATTTACTGGACACTTGTTTGACTAACATTTTGCCTATTCCATTGCATTCCAGGCATGGTTATCCAATCAATATTGTCAAAACACACTTTGCTTCATAAGTGTTTGACACCTCATTGCTCAAACAGTGTTTGCTGACTCCCCATTGCCTACCAATGGAATGCCATAGATTTTCCTTGACATTTAGATCATGGTGTAAAACTGTTCTCTCCAGATTTTGCTCCATTTCCCACACTAGACTGTAAGCTCCTTTGTTGCAGTTTAGTTCATTGTGATGGATGTTTATTGAGTGTTCTCTATGACTAGTAATGGCAGTAGACATGTTGACAACATGGTGAAAAAGACAGGAGGAATTCTTGCTATGGTGGAGAAGTCTGACTTAAGAAAGGAATACTTTCAATATACTGTGATTAGTTTTGATGACAAGACTTAGCAGGGGTTTCTCAGAGGAAATGCTTGTTACTTAGCCTTGAAGATGAAGGAGGGCTTCTGAAAGGGGTACAGGCCTTAGATCTTTACCAACATTTGTTTTCCTGGGCCTGGCATAATTTCTGGTACAATTTCTATACCATATTCAATTTGAAGACACAACATTTCCACATTACTATTTTTGTGTTGCTCCCGCTTGAGCCTTGAAAACTATCACCCTCCCTCCTTTTTTATCAGAATATTTATCTTTTGTAGGTCCTGGTTTAGATGCCACCTTCTCCTCAAGGATTTTCTTGATGAGTGAAAACAAGAGATTTGCATGAAATAGGAGTATACTCAATAAACGACTGCCACCCATAGAAGGAATTAAAGAGGTTGGTATTTCTGCTCAAAAGCATAGACCTCTGCCTCAAGCCCTTGATATCTCTACTTAGCTGTCAACCCGTTGTTTCTAGTTGGAAGTCACACAGACAACTCAAATGCAGTTGTTTCCAAACAGAAGAAGCCTGTTGCTATCCCAGCATTTCCTATATGTGGTGGTACGTACCTTTAATCCCAACACTTGGTAGACAGAGGCAGGGAGACCTCTGTGAGTTCAAGGTGTGGTGGCACACTCCTTTAATCCCAACACTTGGGAGGCAGAGGCAGGCAGATCTCTCTGAGTTCAAGGACAACCTGATCTACGGAGTGTGTTTCAGGAAAAAGATAGACAGAAACCCTGTCTCAAAAAGCCAAAAATTAAAAATTAAAGAAATAGAGGTGAAAATAAAGCCACATAAAGATGAAAAATACATCCATTATCCAGGAGGATAACTATATGTTTTTCTTTGGGTTCACCTTATTTAGCTTCTC
>LOJH01059080.1:0-10623 GCA_001685095.1 Ellobius talpinus
CTCCTCCTCCTCCCCCTTTTTCTTCTTTTGGAAACAGTTTCTCTGTGTGTAGCCCTAGCTGTCCTGGAACTCGCTCTGTAGACCAGGCTGGCCCCGAAATCACAAAAGTCCACCTGTCTTTAATGCTGGGATTAAAGGTGTGTGTTACTACACATGCCCAGCTACATGGCTAATTTCTAATAGATATTTGGGGGTTGGGCACTATGGGGCACTAGCCATCTGGGATTCTGCCTATGGCAGGAGGCTCCATTCTACAATTTGAAAATGATTATACATCTATGCACATGTAGCATGGTCTACTACAAACTCCAGGGTGGAAGTGGGGGTATGGGCCTCATAGCTTTGTCTCTAGAGCAACTGGGCTTACAGGTCACTTCATATCAAGGTTCACACCACTCTTATTTCTGTTTCCCAGGTGGAGGCGGTCATTCACCCTCAATTTCTGGCAGATCTGCTGTCCCCAGAGGAGCAGAGAGATCCTTTGGCTTTAATTGAGGAGCTAGAACAAGAAGAAGGACTTACTATTGTCCAGGTAAACTTGGGAGGCATAAAACACCAGGAAAAGGAACCTGCCTGATTTTGTATAACCCTTTGATATCCTAATTCTGTTTTAGAGGATTTAGGGCTGGGCTCTGGGTCTAGAACAAGTAGGGAGGGGATCATGTGAACGAAGTATACAGGAAAGACTCACATCAGGGGAATAAAACTCCAGAGTGGAACAAGCTACAGTACCCATCTTTGATACCATCATTTAAGCACTTACTTTCTTTCCCCACATTGTCTGTCATCTCCTTTCACCCACTCAGCCACCTCTTTTCCTAACCATGTCTAGAACCAGCATTTGTCCATTCCCTTACAGCTGGTCCAGAAACGACTCTCGGCCTTGGAGGAGGAAGATGTACAGGCCCCTCCAAGTTGCAGCGGAGCTCAGTCAGACTCAAGTCCTTCTGTTTCTGATGAAGATGAAGATGGGGGTCAGAGTCTTCAGCCCTCACCTGGCCTTCAGGGGCCTGCGGGCACTGTTCACATTGGAAAATCTGCTTCTCCAGGCAAGCAGGCAAGAGAAATGCATGGTGGGCAGGAACAAGCCCTAGGTGGTCCAAGGGGTGTTCACGAAGATGGAAACGCTCTGCTGCCCTCCAGCAGCTTGGACCTGCAGCTAGAACTCACAGCTTCACTGGGAATGCAAGTACCCTTGGGTGTGGGGAGAAAAGGGTCTGAGAAGGTTATAAAACAGTTCTCTGAACATCACGAAGGTCACCTGGGAGGTCCTGAGTCCTCTGGGAACTACCCAGTAGCAGATAGGAATCCAGAGTCTTTACCTTTTTGCTGGCAAGAAGGTCCCCAGCCCATGAGAGCCTCCAATTTGGATGTTGGATTTACAGAGCCAGTTCCTCAGCAAGGACTTGAGTTAGAAAGTCAGGCCTTGGGGTTGCAGATAAGACAACAGATTTGGGGAGTTGGGGTGCTTACTCAAGGGAGAGACCCTTCAGCAGTGTCCCAGGAAGGCTCTTCAAGGGCCATGTGGGGAGGCGGCAGAGGCCCTGCTACGGTTCAGAGTTATGTTCAGAACCATTGCCCTAGAGCAGCTGGCAACCTGGATAGCGTTTCTCTCAGCCCAGGACTGTGTCTGAGCAGCGACATGGATGCCGTACACTTAGAGTTCCCCTCACAGATAGAAAGGGTCATCAATAGCACCCAAGACTGGGCATGCGTAAGGGAGGACCAGACACTGAGTTCCAGAAACAGTGTTTCACCAAGTCCTAGAAAAGCCACAGTGCCGGAGGGTGTGGAGAACACTGTGGTTCCCGGTGGAGGTACAGATGCGTCCGCTGTCCTAGAAAAGAAAACCTCCTGCAGCTTGACAGGGGCCCTGACAGTCAGTGGCCCAGCCTTGAGGTCCAAAGAACATCGAGAGCTGAGCCCTGAGATCATACCTGATCTCAGTGACCTGTGGGCTGAAGGTTGCTCCCCACTGCTGGAAACATTTGACACCTCCACACTGAGGGCTTCCAAAAACACCCCGATACCGACATGCCAAGACAATCTCCTTATTCTTGGGACCCAGGATACTTCTTTCCCCCAGGCTAGCCCAGGTGCAGAGAGCAGAGATAATCTGTTTCCTCTGTTGGAAAACATAGAACATGTTAACATATTAGATGTTAGAAGTGATGGTGGCCCCCAACCAGGGATCAGCAGGGATTGCTGCTCATCAAGTTTTAATTCTTGTAACCTCCAAGGAGAGGGCAGGGAAGATACTGTTTCCTCCAAACTTGCTGCCCTTGTTCCCTTACAAGGTAGTCAAGAATCTTATCCACTCGAGACCACCAAACCAACATCTCATCAGGGTCTGGGAAGTACTTCCCCTAGGGGGGGAACCAGGCATGCTTTAGTTCTGAGAGACATCTCTATTAGAGAGACAGGCAGTTCAGCAGATAGGGCCAAAGGAAGTGAGAAAAAGGAGGAAGAAGATGAACTCTCTAATTTTGCCTACCTTTTGGCTTCGAAACTTAGCCTCTCTTCAGGAGGGCTTCCCCTCAGTACTTGTCATGTCTCTGGAAGTCAGGGAGTCCAAAAAATATCCTACACATCTGCCGAAGTAAATGACCTTGACCAGCCTTCACCCTCTTCCCACACACCAGGGAAGGAAGCCCTAGTTGGGAGTCCAGCTACTGCTGTAGAGAGACCCCAGCCTGGTAGTTCTGGGCAGAAACCCCTTGCTCTGGGAATAGTGCAGCTCCCACAGATCCATAAAAGGCGGCGTGACGGTTTTGCCACGAGCAAAAGGAAGAAACGTCGCAGCCAGTAGGAAGCTGAGGGCCATCCTGCTCCACCTAACAGCACCCAAAGGTGGGCGCTCCAGAATATATTTTACGGCTGTTGCTCCCTCGTGGGGAAGCAGCCCTGGCTCAATGTTTTGTTCTTGTGCAAGAAGCTGAAAACCCTGGGGCAAAAGACCAGACTGCTGGGTTGTAGGAGCCCCCTTCAGTGGGAGGTAAAGGAAAAGGGCTTTGGGAAGTTATATGGAAAAGCATTTGTTTTTGTTTGGAAATTGTTTTGTGTGTGCTCTTCTGCATGAGCACCTTGGCTGTGACATGGAGCAAAGTTTTACAATAAAAGTAGATTCTGCGGATTCCCTGCATTGTTTTGCTAAGAATCACTTTGACGACCAGATATGTTCCAAAGCAGTAGACCTCTCTCCTCTTCCCAAGCCTGAACTTGGCATTGGCAGGTCTTGTCTGGATATCCTAGTACTGTAGGCCCCCTTGAAGGTGGGGAAAGATGCTTTTTGTATCTGTCAGCTATCAAAGACCTGATTTCCTAAATCAAATTAATTTTACATATTTGTATCAAAACAGTACCCTGAGGTGGGGGGACTTTTTCTCCTTTAAGGGCTGGACAGGAGGGATGTATACATCCGCGGCTCATGCGACTGTAGGGAAGCACCGTGCGGATGCTGTGACCTGGAGAAGACGACTTTACTGACACAGGTCTCCAAGTATGTGTGATAGGATAAACTCTCAGTGGGACTGTTAAATATGGAATGGCAGGAAGCAATATTTCCATCTTTAATGAGGACAGAGCATGAGGGAATGGGATGAAAAAGATGTTCACGAAGAAGTCTATTAAAACATGCACATTTAGTAGGGGGCTAACAGCACGGGAAGGATACAAAATCACCGTATGCTTTCCATGAAGGAAATACCCCAGTCCACTTGTGAGTGAGAAAATTCAGGTGTGCCCAAGATCAATCTGTAGGTTTTTTTTTTAATCCAATGGAAATCTGGCAGCTGACCATCCATCTCTTTCCTTCACAACTAATGACTGCATTCCTGGGACCGAGCTTCATTTTTTAATAGATATATATTTATATTTATATATAAAATAGTCTTTTACAAAAAAAACCCAAACAAAAAATTAAAATAAACTTAAAAAAACAAACAATGATAACAAAAAAAAAATCAGGAGCAGAGATGGGGTTGAGGCAGAGGAGAGGCCTCTGGCGCTGTCCTGAGAGCAGGGCTGGATTCGAGCTGAGGAGAGAGTGGGGGGCTGAGGCGCTCAGTCATCCTTCTGCTTGGGGGCTTGCACAGTCCCATTGGCCAGGGCAGTGGGACTGCTTGGGGATGCGGCATTTGGTATCTGGGAGGTGCTCCGAGGCTTATGCGGGGGGCGTAGGTAGGTACTGAAAAGCTTTCCGTACAGAGGGTCGTGGAGGGAGAAGTTCTGGAATTGACCTGGACAGGAAGAGCAGGAAACAGAAAAGCAAAACCACCTAAGCATGTGAACAGGACCCCTCTTCCTTTCTTTTCCTCAGAACTGGTAAACCCAGCCCTGCTGATCTGTTTGTCCTCTCAAATCCAGTTTTACATCGCTTTTTCTCACTTGCCTGTTTGTTTCCCACCCGCTTTGCCTCTCCAAGGGTCTGCTTCCTAACGTCACTAGCCCTTTCTGTCAGCTCAGTGCTCAGAGAATATCCTGGTGCTGATGGTACCCCTGGCGCCTGTGCAGGGTGGACGCAGTGACTCACAGAGGGAGAGGCCTTGGCTGCCTCCAGGCTGGCACAGCTCAGCATGCAGAGTCGTGGCAGCAGGGCGGGGTGAACCCAGCAACAGGTGCAGGATGGTGCTGAAGCCGTCTCTGTATAGCAGGCGGCCAGGTCCTTCTGCCTCTTCTTCAGCAAAGAGCTTGGGACAGAAAGAGATGCCTGTCAAGTTCTCTCCTCCAGGCCTTGCCTCGTGCTGCCTGGAAAGCCTGACTGATGAACTCTTCTTCTCCCAAGAGTGCTGCATATAAGCCCTCTTGGACCTCTAGTGCCCTTTCTTTCAGGGTAACTATAAAACACTTCTGCCTTCTGTCTGGCTAGGCCTCAGTAGGAGATACCACAAGATAGGCAGCTTTAGGTAGTGTGGCACACCAGAGCACTAACCATGATTATCTAAAAGCCAATGAGAACAGCACAGTATACCACTCTCCTGGGATGAACTGTGGGGCAAAGGGTGACAGTTGTCCCCACAGTCCCTCAAAGGTACCTCAAAGGCCAGGCGAATCAGCTCCTCCAGGCTCCTGCCTCCATCCAGGGCTGCTAGTGCAAGGGCCACATTTCGGAAGTCCACCAAACCCTTGGCATCCTGGAGGGTGAAAAACCAGAGCAACATGGGGACCATGCATCTTCCTCCTGCCCTCTGGACTTTGGTTTCTCTTTGCCAGGTTTAGAAATGAGGACTGTGGTCACTCTGCTCAGAACTGAGCACCACACTCCCCGGGACTCCTGAAGTTCTCAGGCTGTATGCTCCCTTCTGGAAGCTACACCAATCCACCAAGCCACGAGATGACAAAGCCCTCCCACAGAGGTCTAGGGATGGCAGGGAATCCCCAGGAATTCTGACAGACCACAGGAGAGCAACCCTGGTTTCCAAGCCAGACAAACTGGTTTTCCTCTGACTCCGCCTACCTGGGAGAACTGGTCCAGCGATGGAAAGGGGGCCACAGGCCTGATTTTTTTTTTAACCAAAAATCAAAACAGATGCTATGCCAGGGATATGGGGGACATTATTGGCTGAGATGGGGACAGCCTTCCCCAATCTAAGAATCCACATATGCTCAATACTTATAATGTTTAGTTACAATTATTTTTAAATTGAGACAGTGCCTGTCTATATCACCTAGGCTGGTCTTAAATGTTTGATCCTTTTGCCTCTGTCTTGAGGATGTTGAGACCCATAGTCTGTGTCTTAGCACAAAAAAAGCCCTTTGAGAGGCTAGGGGCATAGCTAAGGTCTAAAGAGCACCTGCCTAGCAGAAAAATCTGAGTCTATTCTTAGCACTTAGGAAGAAAATACAAACCGGGCAGTGGTGGTGCACGCCTTTAATCCCAGCACTTGGGAGGCAGGGGCAGGTGGATCTCTGTGAGTTTGAGGTCAGCCTGGTCTACAGAGCTAGTTCCAGGGCAGCCAGGGCTGTCACACAGAGAAATCCTGTCTCGAAAAACCAAGAACAAACAAACAAACAAACTCGAATTGTAAATTTGTCAGGATACTTGTTTAGATTTCTGGAAATACATTTTGCCAAAATTCTTGAGTTAGTTCAGGGAAGGACACAGGATATTGGAAAAGAACCGGCCTCTGTATTGCAGCAATTGTCAGTCTAAATTCTCAACTGTTTAACCTAATCAGTTTCTTCTCAACCTTTTCCCTTCACGACCCTTCGGTGAAGGTCTTCACCCAGTGTCCCACACGGTCATGATTCCCCATCTTTGCCAATCTCTAAAGTGGCTCCAGGCTCTAGACTTCCCTGATGCAGTCTGTCTTTTGTTCCTCCCTCTACGACTACAACATTGTTCCCTCTATGCTCTGGATACTCTGGAAAAAAAAAACAACCTATGTTCCAATACATCTTGTCTACAAGGGGTCTTAGACTACGCAGAACAGACTTGCAATCGAGCAAACAAACTAGAATTACTATTTGATGGGATACTTGGTTATACTTCTGGAAATACAGTTTGCCAAAATTGCCCTGCTCACTAGAACATCATCTCTAAAACCTGAGCTTATTGGCTCTGAGGGCAAGCCATCCATTGTGCTCTTGGTTCTAGCCCAATTACCTGCTGGAAGTAGCTGAAGGCACCAGCCACTGTCTGAGGATCAGAGAGCTGTAGCTGCTGGGCAAACGCCTCTTGGCTTATCATTCGACTCCGGCCTGGCTCTGCCCCTGTGTCCACACAACCAGGGGACAGCCTACGATGGAATTGTTGACAGCAGTGAGCTGACTCAGCCTTCTGGATACGCCATGCACAATCTTGTCCCCAGCAATAGGCTCCTAGTGAGGGCTCAGTTGTGGTCCCCCCACCCCTTATACTGAGGATCAAATCCAGCATGGCACTTCCTCTTTTCCTTATTTTCCCTTTCTAATTTTCTCTATCTGGGGGCACTGCTCATACCCTCATCTTCAAAGTAACTTACCCAGCCTTCTGTAGCACCTTTCCCAGTTCCCAGAGCTGTGGCTCCAATGCTACCTTCAGCTGGCCCACCACAATCACAGGCAAGCTCCCCACAAACTCACATTCAGTGGCTGGAATGCCCAGGGCCCTATAGGATGGAGAGATGGAGATCAAGGGGAAGGCATGAGAAGAAAGTCCTGAGGTTTCATTACACTCTGTCTGATGAAACAGTCAGTTTCCGTCATCTTTTCCCCCTCCTTAGTCTCAGCTGTCACACAGCCCTTTTCCACTATCCCTTATCCCGGCTGCAAAACAAAAGCTCCTGCCCCTTCTGTGGTTCTTACGCTCTGCGTAATTGCTCCAGGAAATACTTTGTGGAACACCAGGAAATACTTGCAATACTCACTGTGCCATGACTCTCTGCACATTGTTGGCATAAAGGGTGGGGTCCTTACTCTCCTCAGGGCTGGGCTGATATACCGGCAAGAACTGAAAGACAGACACGGCTCTCATCAGGACCTGGAAATGAGGCACCAGTCACTGCTACTGTTTGCCCCACCCCACCCAGGGGGGCGGGGCATACCTCTACTTCCACAATGCTGCAGGGCTGAGAGGCTGTGAGCCAGAGAACTTTGAGTCTAAGAGAAGAGAGATGGGTGTTTAGCACTCTTTAACTACCCTCATATGAGGCTGTGATTACAAAAAGTTACCCCTAGCTCCAGTTAACTAGGAGGCTGAGAAGGGCCAGAAAGATGATGGTGAGAGAGAAAAGCGGCAGGAAAGGGGAAATCTGGGTATCAAGGAAAAGGGAAGAGGCATGCCTAGTGGTGTGGGTGCTCCAGAAGAGACCATCCCCCTCCCAAGCAAGAAACAAACACAGGACAGTAAATAAGAAGGAACTGTAATCACAGCAGGAGTGACTTGGGTGGGAAGGCTAGAAGGACTGCCAAGTTACATAGGGAGGTCAGAGGGCAATCTCCTCCAGAGCTCTCTCAGTCCTACGAGGGTGGGTCATTCCAGAGATTAGACCAGTGATGCTCTGGTGGACCCGACTCCCCACCCTTACTCCCACAACACTAGAACTCACACGCCAGGACCCCTCCATGCCCAGCTGGTGGTGTCCTATGGGAAAAGCAGAGGGAGGGGCAGGTTACTTTTCCTTCCAGAAATCACCTTTAGCAGAGACCCTGACCTGACCTCACGTTCCGCCCCCCCATGCGTATCTTAACATGCCACCGGCGGTTTTCACTGATTTCCGTTTAAGGAGGGATTCATGCATGCTCCCTGCTTCCCCCCTCTTCTACCGAGACTCACCAGACTGTTGGGGTATCGGATGAGGACAGGCTGCACAGGCACCCCTGCGATGAAGGCTCCTAAACCCCGTTTCCACCCCCAACCCCCAAGGCAGAAGTTAGTACACGGAGGTAGCAATATGGCATGAGGGTCTGGGACAAATCCCAAATGACGTGTGGCTTTGCTTTACTAATAATTTTTTCCCTGACTCACCTTGACAGCATTAGATGTTTCTTGTCACCATCGTCCTCTCCTCCTCCTCCCCTCTTTTAGTTACTCCTCCCCCAACTGAAGCTGGAGCTCCCTTCCCCTCCACAACCTTACCGCCCACCATTTTACTCACCGGGTTTGAACTTCAGCAAAGCCTTCTTGTTAGAACAGGTGCCTTCGGGAAAGAATAGTACCTGGGTGGAAAACAAAACAAGACAAGAACCCCAAATCACAGAGTGAGGTGGGGAGGAAAGAGCAGCCACTCAGCACACAAGGCATAGAGAGGGTCATGAGGCCCTTACCCACCTGAGGCCACTTGCCTCCAGAGGTAGCCCGCCTTCGGACCTCCTCAACCACTCGGCGGCGAGAGGCCGGGTCGTGCCGGGATACAAGGATGGCTTGATTGAATCGCAGAAGGGCTGGGTGGGGAAGGTTAAGGAGGAGTCACTTGGTTCTGACCCTGAGGCACTGACATCTGGCAGCCTCTATTTCCTCAACAGTATAAGATATTTCAACAATTCATTTATTGCTACCTACCATCTATGTATCGTAGGCTGTCTTTCTAGTACCGTGTCTCTGGCCCCAGCCTTGAAGTCTAAGATCAGCTGACATAATTGGGGATTTGCATTTCATCTGCCAACATTCAGTATCCCTCCTAACTTTTCTCTCTGCACTTGAAGCCAGTCCTTGCTAGTGTTTCCATTTCTGACTTACTTTGGCCCCCCCCCACACCCCTGCCCCATAATTCTTGAATTCTCTCACCTCCAATGACAGGCACAGAAAGATTCTCAGCTCGAGACACAACCTTGGGCAGGTCACAGGGGAGTAGAACAATTGGGTCAAAGAAAGTTGAGTGGGGGGCGGCAACCAGGACAGGGGCTTCCAGGCGGGAGGCCCTCTGTCCCCGAACACGGATCCGGAGGAAGCCAAGCAGGAAGAAGAGCAGGCGGCTCAGACCAAGAACCCCGTTGTGGCATACAGTCCTGCCAAGGCAAGGCTGGGGATCAGTGGAAGAAGAAGGAGTTCTGGCCCTTAATCAAGCCTGTCCCCCACCCAGGCACCTGGGACAGTAGGATACCCCTTTAAAACATGTTGGCCATAGACCTGAAGTATTTGGGACATGTCACTTAGAGGTGAGGGTCTAAGGACCAGATCTTGACTTGGCTGATAGCTCATTTAACCGATTCAGAGCCCGCTGGAGGGCGGGCAGAGCCTTCAACAGGGTGAGAAATAGGGTCTTAGGAGTTGAGTCCTACTTACTTCCTCCATCCAGTAATTGGTTCCTGAAGCTGCTCTTCAGTGAGACCTGCTACTTGGAGCCAAGCGAAGGGCCAGAGGAGAAAGAGGACGATAAAAGCCAGAAGCACTCGGATTGGGGCCAGCAGTACCCCCAGGAGACAGAACTGCAGAAGGGTAGGAGAAAATCTCCCTTAGGACTGGGAAGGGCTCATTCCACAGCATCCATCTCCTACTAGGACTGAGCCAGGGGCGGAGTTAAGACCTTGGAGGTGATAGGCTAGAGGCTCAGGAATCCAAATGGGATGAAGAAGACACTAGTGAGGCCACGAGGACAAAAGATGAATACCACGAGGCGCCTTATTTTCTCTCAGTTGACTCCCACCCCATCTATAAAGGTTAACGTCATAAAAATGCATCTAGTACTTGGAATGGTTGTTAGGATTTAATGAGAGAATGCAGTGAAGGTGTCCAGCATTGTGTTTGATGTAGGTTAGAGACAGGTTTTCTTCCCCAACATCCCATTCCATAAGTAGCTCCTATGCTAAACAAACCCAGTTGCAGGGCTCTTTCCACATTTTGGGCTCATGGAGATGGTTGGAAACAGAGACCCACTTTTCAAGCCTCAGGTCAATCAATCCCTAGGACTGCAGAACAGCAATCCTTAGGTAACGCTAAGCCCTATTCCGCAACGTAAGGGTTGCCAAGAGCCAGGGTGACTCCAGAGGCTTCTCCTCAGGATTGAGCAGGTAAATAAAGTTGGTCCCCTCGGGGGAGGGGGGTTCGGCCTCAGGGGAGGTGATCACAACAGAAACCTTGGACACTTCCTTCCCACACCACCTCCTGGCTACCCTACGGTGGTGCGTCCCTCTACTTCCTGTAGCCAACCCCCTCCCAGCCTCCCTGCCCCCACCAGTAGGTGCTGCAGTGAGGGTGTGTGTGTG
>LOJH01059084.1:0-11315 GCA_001685095.1 Ellobius talpinus
GCCAAGGACAATGGCACTGGGTTTTGATTCTACTGCATGTACTGGCTTTGTATGTGCCTAGTCTGTTTGGATGCTCACCTTTCTGGACCTGGATGGAGGGGGGAGGACCTTGTACTTCTCACAGGGCAGGGAACCCTGACTGCTCTTTGGACTGGAGGGGGAGAGGGGAGGGGGAGAGAAATGGGAGGAGGGAAGGAGGTGGAAATTTTTAATAAAAAAATAAAAATAAAAGAATCTGAATTCAATCTCTAGGACACTTGAATTGGTGGAAGGAGAGAACCAACTCCTATAAGCTCTTCTGACCTCCACATGCATACGTGACACATACACACATATGTATACTTATACATGCATATATATTTCTTTGCTCAATATATATGTATATATATAAATATGTATGCATATATATACACAATAAATAAATGAATAATAAAAAATAAAAAATATAAACCCAGATTAGCCTTAAAAATTGCAGCCAGGCAGAAATCAGGTACCATATTCGCAAGGATTATGCAAGACAGTTTTCTTTGCTAGGCTGTTGCTATGAATTTTGTGAGCTCCAAATTACTGCACAAAACTTAGATACTAATTGCTGCTCCTATCTATCTGCCCTTTTGTTCATGGTTGATGTGCTACCTATCTGAGACCTCCAGAGACACTTCTTGTCAACATACTTTGTGATTTGGCTCAGAAATCACATTTTGGTGGCGGATGTGGTATTATGAATGTTCTAGAGGGGAGAGTGCTGTGCCAGGAACCTGAGCCAACTGAAAGCAAAGTGAAAATTCAGAATTATGGAGATTTAATTTCCTGCTGAATAATTCTCCACAAGCTGTGTAAACTTCTCTTCCCTGAACAAATACTCAGAATAAAATACCTTAGATGCTCTTTTCCTTTTTAATAAGAAAATGTTCAGATTACTTGTATGTAGAGTCAAGCATAACAGAAGCCTGGTATGCCCGCAGCGCAGTCTATGTAAGTCACCAAGAATCCTGGGTACCCTCAACCCAGGGAGCTTGGAAGGCTGGGTAAGAACTGTTTTCAGAGGTTGATGCCACAAAGAGCATCATTGATTGTCTGTGGGATAGTTCCTTTCAGCCTACATAATTTTGTAGTTTTTTAATAAAATATCCACCTATGGAAGATGTCTAAGTGGTCTGATATTTAAGGATTATAGAGTTTCTGATTTCCCGGGCTTCATCTGAGAAGGGGAAGCAGTCAACTGTTCACATGAGTGAAAATCAAGGTATAACCATTAATAAGTATTAGTTACTATTAATACACTAAACAAAGCTTTTCCAAGAAAAGACACCTCTCTGTGCTCTTAACATTTGAACTAAAACCTAAAGTGTAAGTAGTAGGTAGTCAGTTGTTAAGGGTCTGGATGAGTGTTCAGGCAGCATAAATGTCCTGTGAGGAGTTTCTGGTACAGGGAATGGCTGGTGTCAATTTGACAAGATGCAATGAGGCCAGAGAGTAGGATACAGTTTACATGGGGAAGGACAGTAGTTTGCAGATGACTAAACTCCCATGGACTGAAGCACAGTGTGAATCCATTCAAGATACTAAGGAAGGGGGAAATCATCTGATGTTTAATTGTCAACTTGGCATAATCTAGAATTACCTAGGAAGAGAGTCACAGTAAACGATTGTCTCCATTAGGTTGGCTTGTGGGTGTGTCTGTTAGGGGTTGTCTTAATTAAGTTAAAAGATATGGGAAGACCCAGCCCACTGTGGATAGCACCATTCCCCAGGCATGGAGGCCTGAACTGTCAATGGTAGACAAACTGAGCTGAATATAACAAGCAAGCCAACAAGTGAGAATGCATCTGTCTTCTGCTCTTAATGGTAGATGTGATATGCCTTGCTAAATTTCGTCCTTGACTTCCGGGCTCTGATGGACCATAACCTAGAATTATGAACTAAAATAAATCAGTTCTTCTTTATGTTGCCTTTTCAAGTCAGGGTATTTTATTACAGCAACAGAAATAAAACTAGTACAAACACCATCAGATTATATTCATGCAGATTACATTGTGTTGCCGGAAATTTGTTTGTGTTGTCGCCAATGGGATTGGACCTTGGTTCGGAGGGTGGAGTCCACATTCAGCTGGCCAGAGCAAACCATAGAGCTTTCTGGTGAACTCGGAGAAAGACAGAGGGACACAGAGAGGAATAAGGAGGGACTTGAGTAGATTCACAGGCCTTTATAATCCAAGAACACGGATAGGAAGGCTGCTGATTGTTTTCTCTGTCGCTTCATAGATCATTCAGGCTTATATTCTAATATATGACTCCCAAATATTATTTATTAATAAAACAACAAAGAAGCCACAATAATCTTGCCTGCATAGAAACCCACTGAAGAGCAAGGTATATTTGAGGCTAATTAGAAAGGCTTGTCATCTTCTTGGTCAACGACGATATTGAGGTGGGCTAATCTGATGAGAGAGGGGTGAGGAACAGTTTTCACTTTTAAGATCCATTTTGAAGTGAGACTCTGCATTGTTTGGCTCTGAATATGTAAAAATATACGAGAGAATAAAGTTGGGCTTTCAGACTTGTAGCTTGGGCTTCGGTTTGGACTGCATGTATTGTGAAGTTATTTGCTGCCTCAGTTATACTGAAGAGCAAAGAGCTGAGGGAAGCGTTGATGTGTCATACTGAGTTTGATCTACCAGCCTTCCAGCAAGTTCCTGGAGCACACATCATATAAACTCAGAGCTCTGTTTAGAGTACAATCTTGGAGATTTAAATTAGGATATTGGGCTATTGATAATTTTTGTTGTTTTATTAACATGTAACAAACATATATTTGTAGAATACAGTGTGATATTTCAATTCTCGCATGCAAGGTACTGACAAGGTGGATCAATGAACAAAGTGTTTGCTCCACAAGCGTGAGGACCTGAGTTCAGATCCTCAGAAGCCACATAAAGTTAGACATTTAAAGATTAAGGAAGTTGGTTTTTTTTGCCTGCCATTTATCTCTCTTGTTTTAGAGATGAGTTTTTAAACTGTTGTGAATTGAGTCTCATGTCTTTCAATAAGAGCTTTATATCCCAGTGTAAACGTACGAAGTGTGCACCCCCTTTTCCACTCTCATCAGTGATTCTTGGGGAGAGTGGTCGGGAACTCTGTCTCTCTCTGTTCTCTGACCACTGTGAGGTGGACAGCTTTGCTCTGTTATGCTGTTCTGCTTCTCCATGTCCCACAAACAATCCAGCAACTCCATACTGAAACCCCTGGAACTTGGATACAAAAGAAATATTTCCTTCTTTGTAAACTATGTTTCTCTCTGATGTTTGTCCCAGTCAAGAGAAAGGAGAGCACTGTCGTGTTACCATCAACATTGTATGATATCGGCATCTTCGCTCCTTTAAAACCATTGGAAATTGCAATAAAAATCTGTTTGCAGATGATCCAGTATCTACATTATATCAGTATGTTTTTATGTATGTAGTTATATTCCTATTAGCATAAATGTGAGTAGAGAGAGAAGATAATTGACATGTTGTAGAACAGACTGATCAGAGAGATTGGTGTTGGGTGGGACCCACTATGAGTGGGAAAGGCCTGTTGATTTAGGTTTTCATGCAGCTAGATTGATGAACATAGATCTATTGCCACAGGCCTGTAGTTGCAGACAATTGCTCATTTTCATGAGAGAACAATCCAAGGAGTGTTTCTCGTATGAAGACCTTGAACTTTAGGGATGGGGAGTAGAGCTAGTTCAACAGTCGTGGGGAGGGATGATTGACTGAGGCCATCATACTCAATAGCACACCTTTCATTCTTAGAGAAGCCTTTGTGCACAGGCTCTCTTTCACAATGAAGGAATGTCCCTGTAGTTTTTGCAAACATGGCCAAAACCTTCTTAGCAATTTCTTTCTCTATGTTTTTTTTTTCCCATTCTATCATTGGCCCAGGCAGAGAGACCTTAGGGATAACATATGCTTCTGCTGTTTGGGGTTAAATATCCAGCTTGGTCTATTCCCCTGGATCTCTGCCCCTCCTTTCTTTACACTTCCATCAGAGACATAACTGTCTCTGACCTCTTACTTCCTAAGGACAAATGTGCAGCCACAGTCCCCTAGATGTAACATTGCTGTAGACTAAGAGTTAAGGCACATAAACACACACATACAATACACACATGCACACACATGACCACACATATGCATGTGGCACCCTTGATTGCCACGTAGCTTCCATGCATTCTCATGTAATAAGTTCTAATTATTCTTAGGCTGTGCATTCTTACCTGTTTGAGGACACACACACATTTGAAGGGCAGCCAAAATTTACATCCTCTTAATTCATGCATTGTCTGTTGTGGCTGACAAGTGACTCTGCCATTCAATCTCAGTTCTCTTGTTTGAGATGCATATATTTCCCTGCTATATTTACTGCCGTGTTGCTTTGCTGTATCTTTTTTCCTGTTTACAATAGCTCCCCCCAGGACATCATTTTGAGTGCTGCCTGGAGATGCAGGAGGACTGCACTGTGTCTAATGGAGAAATTGAGTACGCTAGTGATCCTTCTTTCAGAGCGTTCTTTTCAATATCTACCAACTCCTTACTTGCGGACACTATGTAGATGACAACAGGCACAAGGACCAAACATTAATGATATGTGTTTCATGTAGAATGGTTTTTGACATCACTATCAATTTCTTTGATTTATTTACCTCTTTAAAGAAATATTTTTTTTGTGTGTGTGTGTGTGTGTGTGTAGGTGTGTGCACACGTGTGCTCCCACCCACATCACTAATCTGTGACTTTGGGGTGGGTAGGGGTAGGAGGCGGGGAAGGCAAATGTAAGGTTCTTTGCTTTTGCTCACCCTTAGCGCTTCATCATCAATATCCAAAGTATATTTTTATATTTGATCATTGAAAAGTTTAAGTTCTTTGGGCGTTTTGACAGCTGGGCTTTCAGTTGTGGTAATGGCTCAACAGGTAATGTGCCTGCTGAGCAAGTGTGCAAGCGTAAGGATCTGAGTTCAAATCCGCAGAATCAAGCTGGACTGGACAGTGCACTGTAATTCCAGTGCTACTACAGAAAGGTGGGAGTCAGAGACAGGAGAATCCCCAGAAGCTCATACACCAACTACCCTGGTATATACAGTGATGAGCAAGAGAGTATACATTAAACAAAGTAGAAGAGAAGGACCAATACCTGGAGCTGTCCTCTGAACTCTACATGTGTGCCACAGTATGAATATGCCTGCATCAACCCAGAAGTGTGTGACCACACACACGCATGCACACACACACACACACACACACACACCCTTTTTTTAAACACTGGACTCCATAAGATGATTGCTTATATTTAAATTTTGTCTCTGCTACTTATAATGATAAGGTCTTTGTGATAAAATTATTGTGAAGTGTCATGAATTGATCCACAAAAAGTCCTAGAAGACTTTCTGGCCCAGAGAACCTTGATATATAGTGATCCTTTTATGTACACAATCATCTTTCCAATGAACAAACTAAAGCTATGAAGGAGCAAGAGATTTGTTCAAGATTAAATAATAAATAAGTGGGAGACAGAAGCCCGAGTCTGTCTGGAATCCCTTGGCTTTGTGCTGTTTACTCTTCTCAAGTCAGTAAATGCCAGAAACCTACTTATATATTATATCTGTGTGTGATACAGATGGCAATGGCCAGTGTGCTCTTCAAAATGGCATTCAGTAGTCACTGTGACAAGAAATAAATGACTGTGATCACTGATACTGTGTCAAAGTCCCCATGCTTGCTTTGGAGTGATGGGCTTCATGTTTGCATATGACCTGTTCACCTGCAATGCTTCATGTATCTGCTATTTGTGCTGGTGGTTAGATTTCCTAGACTGTACCTTGAGAACATCACTGAGACAAATCTCAGTAGTAGGAGATTGCCTTCCCATGACTCTCTATTGCTTTGTATAATTTATGAGGCTCATTTTGAAATCAGCTGTACTGCAAGCCTAGAAGTTTCCTGTCTCTCATACCTTAGAAGACTAATTACCATTGCCATGCTGAAGAGGGGCCTCATGGATGATGATCCAGCCTTACCTGGCCTTTGGACTTAATGGACAGGGATGTAGGAGAGCCAAAAGGCTGCACTCTTTGTAATAGTCAGTATCATAATTCTGGCTGTTTAGTAAGTGTAAAACGAAAGATTAGTTGTTTACATTGCCTTGCGAATGTGTCAACTTAATATCACAATAATTACTGTGGTGTGGAATATTTACTATAAATCATCCATCCCTAGGTCATGAACCAAGTGGTCTTTTCTGTGTATCTTTCCATTGTCAGTCACTCTTACTTCAGCTTGGGTTGTTGAGATCATTCACTCCTCAGGCTCCTCAGAGAGCCTAGAATGAAAATTCAGCATTCAAAAGGAATCAATAAATAACTAACTGAAGCTATCACTTCAGGCTAAAGGACTCGAAGCTAAAATCAAAGCGTTGATAAGTTTTTCCTGAAGGTAACCATAGATTTCTCACCTTGATTTCCCTAATCTTGGGAAATCCTTTCTGCTCCGGGAACATTACACTAGAGTAAATATATGATGATTTATTTCTATTATAGTATGTTAAAGAGTAATACAGGTCAGAAAGTATATGCAAACAGGATAACACATCCACAGTCAATGCAATCCCAATGAAAATAAAAGTCAAACGAACTTTTAGAGTCTTGTGCACCTTTTATTTATATAAAAACATTTTGTTTGAGTACTGTGATAGAGCCTAGGCCCCACTCATAATATGCAAGAGCTATTTCTGAAAATATATTGTTATAGCTTTTTGTTACAATTTGTCTCTTATTCCTGATCTTGTTACAGTCTAGAATCATTTGATATTAGCGTCGGGAATGCCTAGATCAGACTGACTTGTGACTGTGTCTGTGTGAGATTGTCTCGATTGTCAGTTGATGTAGGTGGGCTCAAGCCCACTGTGGAGACTGCACTTGTGTCAGTAAAAAAACATTTCTCTATTGTTCTTGTCTTCCATTTCCTGCTTGAGTTCTTGCCCTGATTTATCCCAATAATAAACTGTGACCTGGAAGTATCAGTCAAATAATCCCCTTTTTCTTCTAAGTTACTTTGGTTCAGAGTCTTTTATCGCAGCAACAGAGGGGAACCAGAACTAGAACAATTCTCAAAGAACTAGGTGAAGGCTAGCTTCGAGATAATATCCTTAAATGAGGGGAAAGAATCACCCATGGAAATATAAAAAACATATTTATGCTGGCCATCAGGGTTCAGAGTTCTTACTTGATATATGTAGATGGGCTATCAATACCTGCATTTGTTTTATAGTAGATTTGTTGATATGATCCACAAACTGTGTGAACTGCACATGAATCTACATGCTGGCAGCTTTCAGCCATGGTTTTATAACTTCCGTAGTATGTTCTGATGTTTAAAGAAATACCACAGAACATCCTTGTTTTACCCATTCATACTCTATCTACACCCCTATATTGTTCTATGCTAGAGAGAGTGGATTTTATGGCTCGTTTCTTTCGTTTTTCTTTCTGAAGGTTCCTGGAGAGCCCTGAAACTCTAGAGAACGGGTTATGGGTCCTCCTCCAGACGCAGAGCTTTAATGGTCATTGGCTGTTCCTAACTCAGAAAAGGAATAAGTTCTAACTCCAAAGAGTTCCTTAGGGATACTTTTATGTATCGACTCAAGTGCACCATGAGACACCCAGGCTTTTGTTCAGACTTTATTCTGGGTATGTATGTGAGGCTGCTTTGGGATGAGATTCTACTTTTTACCAGCAAGTTGACTTCTTACATATGGGTCTACCTCATGCATTTGGTTAAAAAAAAGTAGAATAAAAATGATTTTTTAAAAAAGGAATTATTCTAGGTTGACTGCTGAGCTAGGACATCTGTCCTATCCTTTCTTCAGACTCACAGTGACACTTTTGCTCTTTCTTTTACCAGCTTGCAGAAATGAGCACATACTAGTAAATTTCCTGGTTCCCAGACCTTTGATCTCAGACTATAGCCCTCACCATTTCTTCTGGACTCCATCTGCCTGACTGAAGATGAGCATTTCTCATCCCCCATAAATTCACAAACCAGTCCTTTTAAATATTATCCCCTGTCTATATAGATAGGCATACATCATATTGGCCTTATTTCTCCAAAAAAAAACCCTCATCAAATATCAGTGAGTTATGGCCCTGCCAGATACACATATTTCAGTCCAATGAGATGTGATAATTAGGGTTATTCTTTGGTTTATAATTTGATTTTTTGTTGTATTTTATGGAAAAATTAATTAAACCATAAAGAATTGAGATCACTGACATTAAAATGTCATTTGTGTTTCTGTGCCAAAAATATCCCTGGAGAATTTGATAGGCACTTTTAGAGCAAAGGGTTTTTTTTCACTCAAGAGATAAATGACATTTAGAAATGAAAATTAGCTTCATTTTGAAAGTAATTTTGCCTTTTATTTATAAGTTCCGAATGTAAGAGTGGATTTGCTTTGTCATTCTTCATTTCAAGTTGTTGCCAGCTCTTGGTTTGTTCTGGTCTTAGTGAAAATAGTTTCATTCCCTGTAGAAAGGGTGTCCAATTGTTTTAATTTTCCTCATTGCATCTGCTAAGCAGCTCTTTCATCTTTATAATGGATCAACATTGGTTGCATTTCGTCATTCAAAATGACATTCTGCTTAAGACAAGAATATTGACCTTGGAACACAAGGGTTCTGATTTAATGGAAGGGTCATGCAGGGAGAAAGGCCAGGCACAGCCTTGAGGGCCCTGCTGACTGGATAATGGTTGATCTACTTGGAGAAAACTTTGATTGTCATCTTGGGTTTCTATTGAATTCTCCTTTAGAGACTCTCCTAGGTTGACTTCTAGTTGCATTTCATTCTGCTTAATATGAATCATCAATATTTAATTGATTCTTTTCCTGACCTGATAACGTTATTTATAGCCATGAAGATGTATTGGTTCATAGTCTATTCATATGACTACATACCAAAAACTAGGTAAATCATAACAAAGAAAAGTTTATTTTGCATCATAATTCAGGAGCTCCAGGAACAAGATGCCAGTGCTAACTTGGATTTTGATAAGGACTTTTCTCCTGGCTAGATGCAACATATCTGAGATAGAGAGAGCTTCTTTTTGTATCTCTGAGTCATTTTATAAAGCCACTTTCTGCATCATGAGGACCCCACCCTCATAACTACCTGTAATTGTAATTACTTTTTGTGTTAGTGAGCTTTCTGGGACTACAATGAAACTCTCAAGGTAAATGATTCAGAAATAGATTGATCATCTACTTTGCTTTGGGGCCTATAGTGAGGCAGCACAACATTCCTGGTGGGAGAATGTGGTGAAGTGAAGCTGCTCACCTCATCAACCAGGAAGCAGAAGCGAAAGGAACGGATCAGGTTCCACAACTACTTCAAGAGCGTGATCCCAATGATCTAAGGCCCTGCTGGTACTCTCTGCTTCTGAAGGTTCTACTGGCTTCTAGGAGAATCACTAGGGACCAAATCTTTAAGACACAGACCTCAGGAGGTTACTCATCAAGGCCATAATTCCCCAGAAACATTCTATCTCCATAACATCACTAGCATATAACCTTGGGGATTCAGTTTTCCAAGCATGAAATTTGAAAGACATTTCAAACCTTCAGATTCTGCTCTTGGACCTCAAAATCCATGCCTTCCTCGCATGAGAAAACATTAATTCCATCCCAGTAGTGCCAAAGTCTCAGGTTCTTCAAGCCCATCCCACAAGTCCAAGTCCAAAGTCTTGTCTGAACCAATATTGCTGAGCCCCAAAGCATGAGACAATTCCCCTCCAGTCATGCGTCTGAAGAACAAGTGATTTACGATTCTGGAATATCAGAACTGCTGTAGGCTAGAGACTCTCACTCCTTATGCGTAAAATAGGGGTTCACACTAGTGGTGCTGATCTATTTAATTACCACATCTGCTTTTTCAGATAGAATATCATGCAGATAATCCCTATCTTTGTTTCTTTCATGGGCTGGGCATCAACTGTCCATTTTTTCTTAGCATTGTCTTCAAATTCCTACTGGAGTGTTCCTCTAGAGACCACTGATTAGTAAATACATAGCCCCTGTGTAGTTCTAAAACCCAACAACAAAAAACATCCTAAACCTTAAGACTTTGGAATTATCTTCTTTGGTGCCATGTCTGACTGCATGGACATGTTAGTATTGGGGTCATGTCACCAAGACCTCAAGCAGCCCAACCCCTGTGACCATCCTTGATTTAATCCATGCTTCTTTTCTTAGTAGATACAGTCTATCTATAGCTGTGCCCAGGCCAGCCTTGCATGCTATGAGTAAACACCACTCTGGTAAGGATCTTGCATAGCAGCTTCAGCCTGATGTCTTGGTTTGTCATCATCTTACAAGGGTGCTCTCTGCAGTGGTTCTGTGCCTGTGATGGGTCTTTCCTGGGACCCCAAGGTAGCGAGACATCATTTACTATTGAGGTGCACTCCTCCATCTTCCCACAGCTCTTGCTTTGATGTGTGTTAGGAGATGTGCCGGCATGAAGAGGCTGCCACGGCTTGTCGTTTGTGGTCTAGGGATTCAGGTTGAGCATTATGAGAACTGCTAGACTTCCGACTGGCTGTGACTTGACTATGCGGATGAGAACTTCAAGCCACAGCTTTGTGCTTGGTAGAAGAAACCAGGCTTGGTGGCTGTGTGGATACCATGAGGATTCTGAAGATTACTGGATGCCATGGGTTTTAGGTGAGGCTGTTGATTTCCCTGGCATCTCTATAGGTTTATTTTGAATAGATTCACACTTTGCATCCTTAATTTGTGATTACCTTGAAATCATACAGCTTTGCTTATGAGGTTTTTTTTGGGGAGGCAGGGTTTCTATTTATAGCTCCCCTGTCTTATACTGCTGTTGTCATGTATCTTTCATATTTATACTGCTGCATAGAATAAATTATCATTTATTATTACGTTAGGCTTCAGAAGATCAACAGATTTCCTGGAATGAGGGTGCAACCTGTAAGTAATATCAGCATTCAAGAGCCCGAGACAGGGGGATGACTTCAAGTTGGAGGCCAGATTGGACTACATAGTAGTGAATTACAGGACTGCCTGGGTTACAGAGTGCAGCCCTGTCTAAAACAAGCAGACAAAACAACCTCAATCAATTAGCTTTTTATTTTTATTTTTTTGGCAGTTCTCTGAAGGCCACAGTCAACTTTTATTTTGTATTCTTTTATATTTTTTTAGACACTTTTTTTATTGTTATTAAAAAAAATTTCCGCCTCCTCCCCTCCTCCCAATTCCCT
>LOJH01059085.1:0-11315 GCA_001685095.1 Ellobius talpinus
AAGTCACTTGGATTTTGATGAAAGAACAGGGTCCTGTGTGGTTTGGAAGCTGACACACGCATAAAATCTCCAAAACTTTACTGTTATTAGATTCTCACTGAATAAAGGATATTCAGGTACTTCCCCCACAGGGCATCATGTGTATAACACTGAATTCATCATGCCTGTTTCAATGTGAACGCATGAACTATGTTCCTATTGTTGCATTTAGGAATAGAAACATATGTCCCATTTCACCATAGCGTCTCTCAATGCTTTTCAGATTCTTGGATAAATCAAGTCTAATAGTGTATATTTTGACAACAGCTGTTATTACAATAATGTCTTGTAACTCCAGGGACTAAATTGTACCCATAGTAAGCACAGAGATGTCTCCAGGACTGAGAAATCTCTTGTGGCCTTGACATGAGAGCTGAGCGTGGTTTTGCACAAAAAACAAGCATTCTGTGTTTTCCAGTTCTATGTCCGCTCCTCTCTATCCTCCAGATGGACCACATACAGTTTGTTCTGCCTTCTTGTAAACTCATGATGACCATTCTTCAGGCAGTATTGACTGTTTTTTCTATGGCTACTGCCTCCTTAAATTCTCCACCGACCTAACAGCAGCCCTTCATGGTCATTGCTAAAACATTTGGCAGCTCTAGATTGATACTGTATGTTGGGTGCTCAGAGTTAACCAAGGAAGGTGTTTTGATTTAACCGAGAAAGAAAAAGATAAACCCACAAAGGGCAGTGACATGCTATAGGCTACCTTGGCCAAGGTCACTTGAGAAACCCTTACAGCAAAGTCTTTGCAGTGGTCCTGGAAGACACCTTCCAAGAAAGAAGTCAAACAAGGGAATTCTCTGGAGGGGATTGTGGTTGTCTTCCTGGTCTTTTTTTTTTTTTGCTGTTGTTTGTTTCTTGTGGGGTTTTTTTTGTCAATCCAACAAAATCTGGGAAGATGAAACTCGATTGAGAAAATACCCCCACTGGATAGCCTGAATGGCCTGTAGGCAAGTCTGTAGAGCACATCCCTGATTGATAATTCAAGCTGGGAGGGCCCAGCTCCCTGTGGTACCTACCACCCCTAGGCAGGTGCTCCTGAGTAAGCCATGGGAGAAAGCCTATAAGCAGCACCCCTCCATGCCCTTTGCCTTAGCTAATGCCTCCAGGTTCCTGCCTAAGTTCCTGTATGACTTCTCTCAGTGATGGACTAAAAGTTGTAAGAGGAAATAAACCCTTTCTTCCTCGAGTTACTTTTGGTCATGGTGGCAATCGAATCCCGAACAAAGGCAGGTGCGAATGTGTCTAGATGACATTTCTCAGCAACACAATGGACTGCTTCTGGGCCAGGGAGTTCCAAAGGAAAAGCAGCCTGCGATCTGCTAGCCACAAGGCTGTAACTGAACAACCAGCAGCTTCTGGGCGGAGCTTCTTAGAGAATGATACGGGGAGGGGGAACTTCGGATGTTGAGGTCTCCTTGTTTTGGGCTTTGTTTTTATTGCAGTGAAAACATATCTGACATGAAATCTACCCACCAAATGCTGTGTGCAGAGTTGCTGTAACTGAAGGTGCATTGCTGGACCACAGAGCTGTAGAATCTTCTATAACTGAGACTTTATTCTGACCAAACAGTGTAATAGTCATGGTAGGGCATAGAATGATACACATTTCAATAGGGATTTATTAGAATGGCTTACAGGAAATGTGCTCAGTAGTCCAGCAATGGCTATCTTGACCTTGGAGGGGCTCAGCCTACAAGAGTGGATGCCTCAGCAGTTCCTAGCTGATCGATGATGACCTGGATGAAGGGTTCCTAGAGTCATGGGTTTTCACTTCATACTTGAAAGCTGAGCTCTTTCCTATTGTATAGACTTGACTCCTTTAATGGGGATGATTGAATTATACATGACGATTTTTTAAATCTCAACTCCCAAATCTGTCCTATGTTCTAACTGATTTCCCTTATTCTCATATTTATGCTGGCTTTCAGCCACAAAGAGGCATTTTAAATATCAACAGTCATAGCTGGCAAGATACAACTAGAGTTTCCTTCATTACCCGACGTCTAACTCCCATCCACTGGGTGAAGATGTATCTTGTTACAAAAGGGGTGGCTTTGTATGGCAGCTCCTGCACCCCATTCGTGTCTTCCTAGGTTCCTATAATAACACTTCATGGAAAGGTTGTTGAATTTTGCTAAATGCTCAATTTTCTGTTTTGCTTCTCTTGAGATAATCATACAGGCTTTAAAAATCTTTAGTTTTATTAATGTAGTATGTCACTTCAATTGATTTTTATTTGCCAAATCATTTCATCCTAGGGATAAACTCAACATGGTCACAATATGCAGCCTTTTAATGTGTTGTTACATTCAGTTGGCTGGTATTTTGTCTGGGAGCCTTGCATCGATATTGTGTTAGTCAACTTTTCATTACTATAATGAAATGCCTGACACCAGCTACTAGAAAGACAAAGAACTTACCAAACTTGGCATTAACGGTTCAAGAACATGGTGAGGACCTCATGGCAAATAGCAGAAAGTGCAACATTTGCGATGGAAAGATCACATCTTGAGCCAAGGAGTCAGAGCAGAGAATGAAACCTTGTACTCCCCTCGAAGGCAACCCCTAATGACCTAAGAATCTTTACCAGGGCTGATATCTTAAGAATCTCTATATCTCCCATTGGGTCCAGTTTAGGGACTAAGCCTCTGATCAAAATGGACATTTTAGATACCCCCAAACCACATCTCTCTACTTCTTGTTTCCAAGGTGTATGTCCCTCTTATCTCCACTATTAAGAGTCTAGCCTTATCTGTTCCAAACGTGTTAAGAGCGCCAAGTCAACACTCTCACCTAAGACTCTAGGTGGACTCTCTCAGCTGTAAGTATTGGAAACAACATGTTGTGAGTGAGAAATGGGCCCTCGAGGCTTTGCACAGTGTCGCCCCTACAGTCCTATAGGTCTCGGCATATGGCTGCTCTCTTACGATAGTTTTCCACACTGGCATGCAGGTGGCACCAATTTTAAGCTAATAATTTACCCTTGAGTCAGTGTAATGGAGTTGGAAATCTCTTATTCTGAAAGTCTGAATACTAATTGCATTTGATTGGCTTTAACTACTGTTGGCTCCAACACAGTTGTTACTTCCATAATATATGGGCTTATCTTTCAAATCCCTTTCACAAAACTTAGAATTTACTATATTCATGACATTTCGGTTGCTATTAAAAGTAGAAACGTACTGCAAACTGGAAGGCAGGAAAGAATGTTGTGTCTTCACTTGCTTTAAATTAATTGTTCACTATTATTTTAGAGTCACTGTATTCTTTAAGCTTTATGATATAAGAGTTTATATAAACACAGTCATGATAAGTGGATTGTATATGGAAGTTTCCTCTTTAATGCGTGCATTTGAGGTGTGTGTGTGTTCTCATGTGCTCCTCTACGTATGAGTGCGTGTTTGTGTATGTGTGCGTGTGTATGTGTGCATGAAGGTGACACTGAGTGTATTCCTGGACCACTCTCTACTCTGTTAAGGTAAAGTTGGCAGCTGAACCCAAAACTCACAGATTTGAGCTAGTCCAGTTTGCTGAGAATGCCCTTCCTCTTTGTTCTTGAGGGATAGGGATGGAGATAACAGGCAGCTGCCAACATCTACCCTTCAAATACCTGCAGCATTTCGTGTTCTTTGGAAAAAACAACTCATTTGATATGTAGGGTATTCTGGGGTTTTTGCTGCATGCATGATTCATTCACCTGTTAGTAGAAGAATGCAGCAAAGGGACTGAAACTTTGAAGGATATTTTCCAGTAAAACTGAGCCAAATATTGCCTGGTTATAGGTTCGGCCACTATCCTTGGAGCAAAGACATTGAGTGAAGAAGCTTCATGAAACACCAGTGGGAGCTTCCAACTTCAGCAGAGACTGTGAGATGTGAGATGCGGAAAAGACTAGGTGTTAGCCTAAGACAAAAATGGGATTTTAAAAAAGTTTAATAATGTGAGAGTAGAAAAATGAGATTTATACACAGAAAATACAATTTCAAATTTAAAACAGTATTTTAAGCAATGTAAGAAGTCTAATGAACATATAAAATTTAGTCATGAAATTAGATGGAAAGATTCTGTAGTAATTCTCAGTATATAACATTTAGAATAAAACAATCTTCTCAAATGTTATTAACTAATATTCTATTTAATTATATTACTTTTTTGGAACTAAGTATGATTGTTCTGAGTATCATTAAAGAATCTCTAAATGTGTTAAATTGTCTAAAATAATAGAGATGCAATATAATATTTCAAATGTTGGTGGAATTTCAAAATAAATCTTTATCTTTTATCTGAATTCATAATATATGATAATGACAGCAATGAAAATAAAATAAGATTATTTAACTTAATTGAGTACTCATAATTCACCACCAGTCATACTTCCATTTATAATCAGAATTTTAATTAGTGCAACTTCAAAGTATTCATTTCAAGAGTTCTTTTCAGTTTCAACCTTTTTTTTTCAAAAATAATGGGAATTAAGCTTAAACCAAGACCTCTGTATTCCAACTCAAGCGCTGGCTCCAACTTCAATTTTTTGTTTGTTTGCTTGCTTTTGGTTTTGTTTTCCAAGACAGGATTTGTCTGTGTAGCCCCGGCTGTCCTGGAATTCACTCTGTAGATCAGGCTGGCCTTGAACTCACAGAGATCTGCCTGTCCTTGTCTCCCAAGTGCTGGGATTAAAGGATTGCACCACCACTGCCCAACTTCAACTTTTGAAACTATTTCTTCCTGCTATTTATTCTAACAAAAATTTGATGTTCATCTTGTCAGTTTCTTTATCTATCCATAAAATCATAATATTTCAGTATTATATAAATATATTGGAGCTGGGTTTGTAGTAACTCAGTGGAATATCTGATTGCTTGGCCCCATATGTATGGGCAGAGCTCATAGTAGAGTAGCTCTTTTTTCATGGATAAGAAGAGTCAAGGAGCATACAGAAAGGGGACAGGGCAAGACACAGCTCCAGGGGCATGCACCCAGTTACCTACTGCCTCAAACTAGGCTCCATCTGCTACTTACTGCCACTTCCCATGATGCCATCATATTATGAATCCATCAAGGAGTTTAACCTATGGTTTAGGTCACAGGCCTCGTATCAAATCAAATCTGGACACACCCTGACAGACTGAAATTAATAATTGGTGGTGGTTTTCAACTTGACTAAATTTGCACATATCTAGGATACACACCTGTTTGTGTGTCTGTCACAGGATTGCCAGATAGTAGGATGATGTGGGATTACCCTCTGTATGCTGTGAATACCATTGGTGAATAAAGAAACTGCCTTGGCCTGTTGATAGGGTAAAACTTAGGTTGGTGAAGAAAACTAAGCTAAATGCTGAGAGGAAGAAGGCAGAGTCAGAGAGAAGCCATGTAGCCCCTCCGGAGCCAGACGGAACTTTACCGGGTAAGCCGCAGCCACATAGCGATACACAAATGACTAGAAACGGGTTAAATTAAAATGCAAGAGCTAGCCGATATGAAGTTAGAGCTAATAGGCCAAGCAGTGATTTAATTAATACAGTTTCTGTGTGANACCATTGGTGAATAAAGAAACTGCCTTGGCCTGTTGATAGGGTAAAACTTAGGTTGGTGAAGAAAACTAAGCTAAATGCTGAGAGGAAGAAGGCAGAGTCAGAGAGAAGCCATGTAGCCCCTCCGGAGCCAGACGGAACTTTACCGGGTAAGCCGCAGCCACATAGCGATACACAAATGACTAGAAACGGGTTAAATTAAAATGCAAGAGCTAGCCGATATGAAGTTAGAGCTAATAGGCCAAGCAGTGATTTAATTAATACAGTTTCTGTGTGATTACTTTGGGGCTGAGCAGCTGGGAAACAACAAGTGGCCTTCAACAGTAGGACTGACACAGTGGGATTATGATGGTTGGAGGAGAAAAGCCGCTAGACACTTTCCTCCTGAGTATTTCTGTACAGGCTGCTACCACCTGTGCCTCCAGGCTCCATCTTCTTCAACCTTTAATGCAGACACAAGATCAGAACATTTTCAGAGAATGTCCAGGTTCTCATGTTTGACTACAGTTGCTCAGGCATCCAGTTCCTCGGGCTGAGCAGCTACTAGGTTCTCTTTCTCTCTGGCATGCCAATGCCAATGATAAATTTTAGACTACTCTAACCCTACCATGTAAACCAATCAATAAATCCTCTTTTATAATATATGGACACACACACATATTTATATACACATTGTTTTCGTTTTCCTTAAGGAATAGATGCAGATATTGGTACTGAGGATGCTTCTACAGAAAGATAATTGTAAGGATGAATTTCCTTAATGGGCTTGGTGTTTCCTGGAGCTGGCTCTCTAATTGATCATACCCGAAGTTGCTTAAGAATCTCCTGGCAGTATAGAGAGTGAAGATAATCCATAACATGAACTGTTAAACAATATACAAGATAAATGAAATTGAGATTCCTCTTTCACCACCTGTGTGAGACAATGACTTTAGTGACTGTATCCTTGATGCTTTACAATTCCTCTAAAAACTTATGAATATAATGGTGATGGCTGATTTCTCCTGGCCTCTCTGGGCCAAGTAAAACAGGAAAAGAATGAGCCACAAGAAGCCATTTGCCAGATTCAGGTGCATATACACAGTTAAAAGAGACCTATGTGTTTCCTGACAGTCTTTTCTCCTACAGCTGTGGAACTAAAGTTGACAAAAAAAACATAAAGGCAAACAAACAAACAAAAACAAAAACCACAAGTCCTCATCATGTGATTGGATAACTTGTGGACATTTATATTTCAGTCTTAAAGCATTTGCGGTTAAAACTGAAGGCACTTGTTAGTGAAAAATGGAATCCTGTAATTTGATGTGCTAGAGATGTGTGGGATAGTCCTGTTGAGATGAAGGACACTAAACTCTGAGATTCTGATGAACTATTTTTGCCTGATAAAGTCCTTCCCACCTTTAATGAATCTTATATTCCCAGTCCTGACTAATTCCAACATCTCCTTGCTCTGTGCCTCCCCTTCCCCTCTCTCAGTCTAGCTCTCCTTGTTAATCTGACATACCAAGAGTGACTCAGCCCAGTGCCTGACACTGAGACACCAGCCCTCCTCACTCTCTTTATTATGGCTATGTGGTATTTTGAGAAAATAACCATAAAATAAATTAATAAATATATTGTATAGTGAGAATTTTATAGTTCACATAATTTAATCAAGCTGTGATTTATAGTTTTAATTTTTTTATTCATTTTACATACCAACCACAGTTACTCCCCTCCCCCTTGATTCATATTTTTATATCTGTGTATGTGTGTGGTGTGTGTATGGGCACATGTGCACGTGTGTGGAGGTCAGATGTCATCATTTCTCAGACTCCACCCATTAGTGGTCTTTTTTTTTGAGAAGCCTCTTACTAGCCTGGAACCCACCAATTAAAACTAGGCTAGACTAAGATTAAGATTACAAGCAATTGCCACCATGCCACCTTTATGCTATGTTTTTTTGGGGGTTGAACTCAGGTCCTCATGCACTTTACCATTTGATCTATCTCCCCAGCTCCCTAAATGAAACTTATCTTAAACTTAGTACTCTGAGAATGGATCATTAATTGTGCACAAAATATAGTTAAAAAGGGAAAACTGGTTTGTTTTTTTGCAATCATCCCTCTTAGATCACACAGTGGTGATTTTGAGGTATCGTGATCTTCTGTAGTCAAGAGGGGCTGTTCCCTCACCATCTAGTCACTGGTGACAATCTTTCCTAGGATTCCTCAGGTTAGAGTTGGCTATCCCTACAGTTAGATTCGAAATCTATTGATTTCACCAGTCCCTTCTCTCAGGAATCCTGTGCTGTGTGTGTAGTCTTTCTTTTAATGTCTCTGTAGTGTTGGCCAGCTTGAAAGTCTAACATCAGACCATAATGAGTATAATCAATTGGAGGGAAGAAAAGGCATTTGAGAATGGTTACCTTCTCCCCCGCCTAATGGCTAGGTACTGGCGAAGTGTTCCTTCTGTTATTTTTTAAGACTGCTGAAGACCGAAATAGTTTTCTCATTGAACGAGCCATGGAGAATGAATAGAGCCAGGCTAGGGTCAGCTTGGGCCTCAGAGACCTCTTCCTTTATTTGATTAACTTCAGCCAGAAGATAAATTATATAGCTATGCGCCATTTGAAAGTCACTTCGAGAAAACTCAGTATGTGGTGACCTAGAAATCTTGAGCCTTTGTCAGATAGGTGGACTTACAGCAATGTAAATCCTCTTCTTTGGTCCATACCCACCGCACCAGAATAGCCATGTGTCATGCTCTGCTCCTGCCTGCTCTGCCATCTTCAACTGGCCCCACTGCCACCCCTCTACCATTAAGGTCTTGAGAGATATTCTCCCGGGGCTAAATGTGTTAGCATGGCTTGTAATCTTCTACTTGGCAGTGGAAGAAACAAAGATAGCTTGAATGGAGAGGTAGCTATTTGTGGTCTCCACAGCATAAATAGTAAATATAATTTTATCAATGCAATTGAATTAAATTTTATAATCATTTTCCTTACATGTGTTAATACATTGGATGCTCTTAAATTAACTGGTACATTTTATCAACTAGTGTATTCTAGGTACTAGTTTCACAACAAGTAATGTATTTAACAGTTTTAACCCAACACAAAAACTTCTTAATCCAGTAAGGTGATGGGGTTCTTCCTGCTTTTAGCTCTGGTTTCTTTCTTTTTTTTGCCAATGGTCCTTTACAGATATATATCATGACCATATATGTGAACATACATACATTTATATATATATATTTCTGGTAGAAGGGGAATAGAGTGAGGTATATACCTTTTATTTTCATATTTCTTTCTTTTAATAACAAATTGGAAATCCCTACAATGGAGTTCTTTATTGTTTCAGAGGCTCCAATTATAACTCACATTGTGCTCCTGATATATATTTAATTCACTCAGTGAAGTCAGGTCTCAACCTTCTTTCTGAATATGTCTATGAGCCAATGTTGCATTAAGGAATGAAAATGATACTTCATCTTGGAGTAGTTTGATCAAGAGTGAACCCAAGTTTGAATTCTCCATTTCTCTCCCTGTGTCTCCAATTTGTCTATAGTTTGTGTGGTGTGGGAGGTCCTTCTATCAATGTGTTGCTTTTATTGGTTAATGAATAAAGAAACCGGCTTGGCCTATAGCAAGGTAGAACTTAGTTAGGTGGGGAAAAATAAGCTGAATGCTGGGTGAAAGGAAGTGGAGTGGAGTCAGAGAGAAGCCACGGAGCTGCCGCCAGAGATAGACATGCTGGAACCTTGCCTGTAGGCCACGAACCTCATGGTAAAATACAAAATACTGGAAATTGGTTAATTCTAGATGAAAGAGCTAGCTAGCAATATGCTTAAGTGATTGACCAAGTAGTGATTTAAATGATACAGTTTCTGTGTGATTATTTCGGGAGTCTGGGTGGCCAGGAAACAAACAAGCGGCCTTCCTTACAAAATTTGTGGTCACTGGCTGGTCTGTCTGCTGTTTGTCAAGTGTGTGTGTCTGTCCTCATCGTTTGTCCCTAACTGACCCAAAATAGCACTTCAAACTGCAAACGGATGTTATCAGCCTATATCTTCATGCTGCCTCTGACACTTAGAGAATATTTGTTTTGTTTAATTTTTTATTTCAGTCAGCAGGCTCTTTTCACAATTGATTACTAACACACACACACACACTTCATTTTGAGTCAGGGAGATGGAAGAATAAATAAGTTAAGATTAAAGCTATATATTCAACTTAGGCTGTAAAGCTGATTGATTACATGGGAAATCTGAGGCATAGTAAGATTGGTTGCATTGTCTTCATAAGGGCAGACTAAATTTAAACAGACAGAGTACATCTAAATTCACAGTCTTAAAGGATCTCAAAATGTTATTAACTTGGCTGTGGTGTTGTAAAAGCTCAGTCTCTTTGGAGGCAGGAAGTATAGGAAAGAGCTATCAGTACAGATTCATAGTCTCTTCTGATCTTCCACAAATAGGACAGTACATTAGTAAAGAAATAGCTGAGAACAGACAAAGTTTTATCATCTGTAGTTCTGGATATTGTTTGTTCTCTAATTTTGTCTTTATTGCTGTTAGTGACAGGTTTAAGGGAGTGATTTGGGAAATTCTGTTGGAGAAATGGGTCCTATAGGAATATCTGAAGTAAGGTAAGGAAATTGCATTTTTTTGTTTTCCTTTGCCTGGTCAGAATGAGAGAATAAAAAAAAGTTGAAAATACTGAATTTTATTTAGTATCCAAGATGAAATTTTTATAAACATGCTGTGATAATAATATGAATTATTCCATAGACACTGTAGAGTGCCAGGAACACATACCTGGATTGACTTGCTGCTTGGGCATCAGCTCATAAACAAAAGGTCAGTGAAATGCTTTGTATGGTAGTTAGGTAAGCAGCTCATATAAGAGATATTATGTGACAGTCTTACAAATACCAACATATGACTATGAAATCTGTCCTAAGCAAGGGTCAGCTGAGGAACAGTAAAAACAGAGACAATACTATATTTTACATTTTATTACAGGGAATAATCCCCTGAATTTTGTTCCATAGCCCATGGTGGCCTGTGGAATCATTTTTTACTTGCTTGTTTTATTTACATGATTACAACAGAACAGTTTGGGATTTGTGTGTCAATCAATTCCAACACAAATTCTACACATGCTAATGACACCAACAGTCTGTATCCATTATCTTCCTAGGGATGCTGGAGAGTCTTTTGGGAGGCAAGGCTCAAGAACCTGAGGCTTTTGAGAAGCTTCTTCACAGCTTTTTCTTTGAGCATATGACTTTCAATAGACTTACACTACAATAAAAATGCGATGACTGAAATATACTTTCTTGGTCTGAGTACATGGCTCTGAGTGTGTACAGAGCCTAGGGTTTGAGTATAAGCACCTCATAAACGAGGGGTAAGGGTCCATATCTATAATACTAGCAGTAGGGATATGGAGACACAGATATTAGACGTTCAAGACCGTGTCTGCTTCCAATTTCCAGGAAGATCTATATATGTTTCTCCTTGGGTTCACCTTATTACTTAGCTTCTCTAGGATTGCGAACTATAGGCTCAATGTCTTTTGTTTATGGCTAGACTCCACTAATGAGTGAGTACATACCATATTCATATTTTTGAGCCTGGGTTATCACACTCAGGATAGTGTTTTCTATTTCCATCCATTTGCATGCAAAAATAAAAATGTCATTGTCTTTTACCACTGAGTAGTACTCTAATGCATATATATTCCACACT
>LOJH01059089.1:0-11314 GCA_001685095.1 Ellobius talpinus
TAGATAGATAGATAGATAGATAGATAGATAGATAGATAGATAGATAGATGCAAACACAAACTAATTACATTTTCTTGTGACTTTTCAAACACCCTTAGTGATTAATTTATCAATCCTCCCTTTTTCCTCTGTATTACCTTACCTCTTCTTTTCCCCATTTAAAGTCTTCCCCAACCCATTTTCCCCATATCTCCTCATAACACCTATGTCCTAGTATCTCCCACTTTAGAGCTCCTCCTTACACTCTTAGATAACTTTAGATTATATTTTCACATCTAAATATTCGAAGCTTGGATCCACAAATCAGAGATAACCTGCAGCATGTATCTTCCTGGGTCTGAATTACCCCGTTTGGTGCAATATCCTTAGTTTCATCAATTTACCTTCAAGTTTTATGATTTAATTTTTCTTTATAGATTACCAATATTTCATTGAGTATATGCACTGCTTTTCATTATCCATTCATCAGTTCAAGGACATTAGCTTGCTTCCATTTCCTAGCTATTGTGAATAGAGCAATAGTGAATAAGGCTGAGCCAGTGTCTGCCGAGTAGGATGTTGAGTGCTTTCAGATAGGTCAAGAAGGTATAAAGCTGGAGCACGTGATAGATTTACTTTTAACTTTCTGAGACTTTTCCACAGTAATTTCCATAGTACCCTCACCAATTTGCCATCCTGTCAACAGTAAATGAGCAGTCCTCTTTCCCTACATTCTCATCAGACTTTGTTGTCAATTGTTTTCTTGATCTTGACCATTATGACTGGGGTAAAATGAAACCCCAAAGCACTTTTAATTTGCATTTTCCTAATTTATTAGGATGATGGACATTTTAAAGATATATCTTACCCACTTTTATTTCTTCTATTGAGAATTCTGTTAGAAACCATAACCCGTTTCTTTAGTGGATTGTTTCTTTCTTTGATTTTTGTTTCTTGAGTTATTTTTATACAGTGGATATTAATATTCTATCAGATGTCTTATTTACAAATATTCTCCCCCAGCTCTATATACTTCCTTCTCTTAGTTGAGTATTTCTTTTATATATGAATGTTGCTTTGAGCAGCATTTGCCATGGATACCAGAACACATATAATTCATATGACCAGCATGACAAGAACATGCTGTTGCACTATTTGTTCAAGATTCTCAAAATACAATTCTCTTAAAGATACTTTTTTTTATTAACTTAGTTCATGGAATTAATGTTCTATCATTTACTGTATTGTGGACTTGGTGCTAGACTGTGTTTCATATGGTCACAATCCAGGAAGCTGGCACTGAAATTTCCCATGAGTTGTCAGTTACAGAAAGAACTTCCCCTAGTCATTGTTTGACAATGTCTTTTTCAGTTTTTCCTGGGATGAGTGCTTTCAGTTCTTATTTTGGGTTAATTGCCTAATTCTTCCATAACACTTTTATTAAATCTGCTTTCTACATTTGACAAGGGGCTTTTCTAAGAAATGGCTATAATATATGATAATTAGAATTCTAAAATTTGAAAGTTGGTCTTATCCACTTGTCACAATGATAATATTCTAAATGGCAACAATGTATTTTTTCTCCTTCAACATTTTATATAATTAAGTTTTTCATCAGTTGGCACAAGACTTTTTATCTGCCTCGGGGTTAGTTAAATGTTAAAGGTTGATGGGGCAGTTTAGTTATTATGAGGAAATTCAAAAATAAGGAAAAAAGTAAATTTCTGCTTTTGATATTTGATACAAATCTGCAGTCACTATTCACCTTGAAACTCAATAGTTGTAGAGAAAAACAGAATTCCTTTAATATATCATCTAGTGAAACTAAGAGAAATTCTAAAATGAATTTATCACACACACAGAATGGAATTTTTTTCTTCATGTATTCAGAGAAAAGACAGAAATAATCCTAATGATATGAAAACACCTAAGGGATATGGTAGCTTTTCCCCAAGGACCTGCATCTAAAGAGTGTTGGGGACTTAATATCCTATCCAACAATGAAATGAAAAAGATATTTAAGAAGAGGCCCTGGACCGTTTGGATGCATGGGAGTCAACTTTAGTATCTCTTCTTACAGGAAATCCAAGATTATTTTCTAAATAGTTTAAAAGTCTAAAGAAATGACAGTGCAAATTTACATGCTCCCAAACAGGGACTTCTGACCCCACTAGAAATTTTATGCTTAATGTTTATCCTTTGAAGATTTTGAACATTTCATCAAATAAGAATGTAACTTTCTCCTGCCCATCATATTTCAGGAGCAACTCCTGTTACTTAAGCACAAACAGTGATGACAATGGGAGAAGATATTCAAGATATGTGTTTACACTTAATAATGAAAGCATCATGGGTACTATAAATTCATTTTATCTATAATATATTTAACCCTAATTTTGACATTTTATTGCTTAAAACTAACTTGTGTAGAGAGGTGAATCTAAGCAATAGTTTGCCTTAATGTTATACAGTTCCAGAGTCAAGAGATGCAATGTGAGGTACTGAGACAGACGTAGAAGGAAAAAATAAATAAAACACTCATTCATAGTTTGTGACAGGCACAACTCTGTTGGCTGAGTATTTGTAAAATTCATAACTACTACAAAAGAGAACCAGACTGATGAAACTAACCTCTGAGAGTATTGGACATACCAGGAAGGCAGCCATGCTAAAGATTGAAACAGACCCCTCCAGTTTCAGCTCCACTGACTGGCAGCAGAATCAGTCACAGATGATGAGTTGGAAGTGCACATATTTCCCTATGACACTGTTGTCACACAAGTACCATTTCTCTGGTGAAAAAAAATTATTTCAGAGGTTTATAGTTTCTCCTAATATGTGAACTCTGAATTTTTTAAAATAGTTTTCCTATAAGAAAAAGCCTAAATCTGATATCTAATACCTTTGGTTAAAGTAAGCATAAAATGAAGCAAAGAAACAAAATCTACACAGTGAAAATTGTGACATCATTTCAGCAAAAACATCTGGGAACTGAAGAAGTTTTGAGGCCTGAGAGACAAATTTGCAGTCTGAGAAAAAGCCTCAACCTAGGAAATGACCAATAGGCTACAATTAAATAGAGCCTAGGGAGACTGTTTATCTGTCAGGGTAGAGATGAGAACAAGGTGAAAATAATAGAAATATGGGGAGAGACTGAATGAGGTTTATTTAAGTATGTTGAGCACAAATGGTGGCCTTCATTCATCTTCTGAGCCATCATTAGCAACTGCCCCTGGAACCCAAAACAAATGGAGATGCCTTTGTCTTATCACTAACCTTAGAAAGTATGAATAGAACTGATATAATTACACATGTGATTCAACCAATATATTGAAACAGATTAGTGGCCTCTTCTTAGGTGTCTTAACAGAGTCCTTTGACTCCAATAGATTTCAAGTAGAATGTTAGCACAGAGAACAATGGTCACTGTGAAAGAGTTCTTGGCAAAGCTGGAAAAGATGGCACATATTAAAAAGGATAGATAAGTTATAAGTAAAATTAATTTAAAATATTTCGTTCATTACATATCAAACTATATTCACATTTTTATTTAAGATACCCTGATTTCATGTAAACTCATACAAGAGAATTAAACAGTGTAAAGAGTACTGGGGCTGAAGCTCAATGGTAGCACACTTACTTATTATGCGTAAGGCTTTAGGTTTAATTACCAGTGCTTTAAAATAAGTAAATAAACAAACTACTTTTAAAATAGAAGCTTATTATTGCCTTTTTATGTAGCTTCTCAGTTGTATCAACAGAGATTTGCTATATGATGTACCTGGATACAATTTAATTTTAAAAGGCCTAATACAAACAAATTTGGCCACACACACACACACACACACACACACACACAATCCTTTTCTAAGGTGACATAAATACAACTGACAATTTGAGAGGAAACATTAGTAAGGTATAGCCTGGATGAAAGACTAATTTCCCTAATGTAATTTTAAAATAGTTTTAAAAGAGATAAGACATGAACAGATCATTTATATTGGAATATGGGTATGTGCTTTATAAATATATGGAAAGATGCATTTCCCTCATTATAAGACAATTACATAAATTAATTCTGTACTGGTATTTCATCCCTCACTGGCCATACTGATAAGTTTTAAAAGAAGAACTGTTGATGAGGTCATGGTGCAGCAGGTAGTCATAAATTACTACTGAAGTTGGTTACCTGGACAGTATCTATGGAAATAAATACAATATCAAACTTGCCAGAGTGGGAATTTAAGGCAATCCTTGCGAACAAAGATTTCCTCTCAATTCACAGGTTACGGTTAGTTGTGTGTGTGTGTGTGTGTGTGTGAGAGAGAGAGAGAGAGATTTAATGTAGCTAGGTAGCAATCCCATTTCTAAGAATTTACTCTAAATATGCAACAGGAAAAAAATACACAAATCAAATTCTTTATTACGCATTAATTGGGAACTCTATAGCCTTCCATTGGCCAGTAGATGAAAATGCCATGCTATACCTAGATAGTGAGGAAGTATGTATTTTGTTAAGGAAAAACTGAGAGTCTGTAAATTGATGTCAAGTGATTTATAGGGAAGACAGTGTTTAAATCCTGTCAAAAGATCATACTGAAAATATTATCTTTTTTTAAGAAACAAAAAGAAGAAATAGGATATTATAGAAAAGGAAACCTAAAAACTGGTGAGGTCAAGATGAAACGATAGAAATATAAGAAGGGGTAAAGGAGGTGTCCATAAACAACGTTTTCTTACAGAATCTTTGGAAAATGTTAATATTCCATATGCTCAATAAAATTAATTTTTAAAAAGTCAGCCTGTCTATGGAAATGTACACCATAATAATTAACTAAAACAAACTCCACATAAGAATATAAAGTTGACTGTATGGTAGAAAGAAAGAAAATTTCAAACTTATTATGTATTTTCTGAATTGTGTTTTACTAAATGAAATGTAAAATTCGAAGCTGTTCAATGAAGCATAGTATGATGACTTAATGCCTGTATACAATATGGTTATATGTAATTTGGATTTCTAATTCAATTGGATTAAGAAACACCTAGGGTTGGGTGAGGTATTTATTTGGGAATGTCTTTAAGAGTGTTTCCAGAAGAAATGAATATTGGAGATAATCCTACATGGTGAATGTGAATGTGCATGCCATTGCCCATGTGCTAGGAACTCCAATGGAGGGGAAAAAGATACTTGTGTGCCTAGATGTATGTGTAAATGCATGTGTGTGGGGTGTGCATGCGTGTGTTGTAAAAAAAAAACATCAAATTCTGGAAGAATCCTCTTTTTCCTGCTTCCTGAGTCACATGGATGTCAACAAGCAAACTCACACCCCTTCTGCTACAGCCTAGATTTGCTCTCACTGCTTCCCTGACATAGTGGGCTGTGCTTTCAAACCACGAGCCAAAATAAACCATTACTCCCTAAATTATTGATTTATTTGTTTATGTGTATGTACATATGTTTGCAGATACACATGTATGTGGAGTCAAGAGTTCAACCTCAGATGTTTTCCTCAGTCCCTATCTACCTTGTTTTTTAAAGACAGGGGCTCTCACTGAAGCTAGAGCTCACCAAGTTAACTAGACGAGCTAGCTGGTCGGTGATCCCCAAATACTCACCAGTTTCAGCCTCCCCAGTGCTGGAATAACAGGTACCAGTTGTCATTCATGACTTTTTCACATGAGTTCTGTGAGACTGAACTTGGATTCTCAAACTTGCATTTTACGCACCATTTCCTTGGCCCTTTCAAGTTGATTTTTGTGAAGCATTGGTAGTGATCAAATCAGGGTAGTTCATATTTTGTCTCATAGAACTACAGAAAAATCGTTGATGGTGAAAATTTGCAGTTTCAGGTTAGTTTGCTTCTGGAAATCTACCCTTTGTGGGTCTTGGAAAAGTCTGTTCCACTGACAGCCAAGCACAAGCTCTTAAGGTGTTCTGCAACAAGTTTACCCAGCTCACCACTTAAAAACTGCTGCAACATTCTAAAACCAAGCAACTCTATCTAATGTCATTATAATAGAAAATAACTTACTCAAGCTTGTGACAAATCATGATGGAATTTAATTTCTAAAAATGACTAAGAAGTTTTTATCATATTTGATTTGATTTACTAATTTGGAAATAATGCATTATGCAATGAGTATTTAGCAAATTCAGGTAATGTTTTATTTACAAAGGTAAAACTATCTCTGAATCAATAAAAGAATAAAACTTTGATCTATACAAAAGGAAACCAACTATAGCTTATGATTAAAGAAATTCTTTGTAGTTTGTAAGTGATATTATGACAAAAATGATATTATAATGTCTTAAATGTCAATGGGAGATAAGGAGCTTTATTCCTAACAAACTATTAAAATGGAAATGTCTTAGTAAATTTAAAATAAAAGTAATTGCTTATATTTCTACTTACAAAAATATTTTACTTGATATATTCATGTACATCAGTTCTGTACATTGAGTTTCTAGGACAACAATGCTCCTACATACATTACAAGGTAGATACGTATCTAAAGGTATTATGATGTGGGGAATCTCTGAAATGTTGTGTGTTTATCAAAACTTGACTGCTGTTGAATGTTTCTGACTAACTAATTAGTCTTTATCCACTAAAATTCCAGAGAAAACAATGTTGAATGTCAAAAACATAGAACAAAGCCCCAACCAATACTGTCTTTTCTCATTGTCATTCTTATATTATCCTTATATTAACTCTTTCTGTTCTAGATCACTAATGTCCATGATTGCACTTGGAAAAGTTCCTAAGGCTATGCAAATAATAATTATAACTAAGTAAGAGCAAACATACATACATTTACTTCCTGAAACTCGAGAAATCTTAGGATGTCCACTCTTAAGTGTGTGGAGACCTAAGCTATTTTGGAGTCTCTCCAAAACTCAGGAGACTCTTTGAATCTCCTTTGTTTCATCCTAATCATATCTACAAAGTCTTTTTTGACCAGTGAGGTAACAAATTCACAGGAGCCAAGATATGGAAACTGAACAGTATTACAAGACCATATTTCTGCATGCCATATTAAAAGTGATGCATTGAAAGAAGATACACTGGACCAGGATGGCCTCTGGAGAAAGCTGGTGATGCAGCAAAAGCACAGCAAATCAACTGGAGACATGGATGTAACCAATGAGGTCCTGCCTCATTGGATTTACAGGCAGAAAAATATACCTACTTGGGGGAATTTATGTGGACACTCAGGGCTTTTAGCCTTCGGTCCTCAAAGATATATTCCCATTTTACTTAACATGGTAACACTCACAGTAAATGGAGGCTGCTTGACCATTTGCTGGCCACCCAAACCCAAATAATCATAAAAACTATATTAATTAGAACATTATTTGGCCAATGGCTTATGTGTATTCCTATCTAGCTCTTATATCTTAAATTAACCATTTCTATTAATCTATGTATCACCATGAGGCTGTTGCCTATTGGTGAAGTTCTGGCATTGTTCTCCTTCAGCAGCTACATGGCATCCACATGACTTTGCTTACTCCCTCTCTATGTCACTGTTCATATTTCCCATCTTGCTATATTCTGATCTGCTGTAGGCTAAAGCTGCTTCTTTATTAACCAGTGATAATAAGACATATTCACAACATAGAGGGGAAACCCACATCATCTCCCCTTTTCTGTCTAAATAAAAAGGAAGGTTTTAACTTAAACATAGTAAAATTACATATAACAAAATAGGTATCAAACAAGAATTATAGTTATAATATTTCTTTGTGAGTCTAAAGCTTCATGTCTTATTTATCTTTTATCATAACTAAGGAAAACTATAACTATCTATCTCCATTCCATCAAAGACCTCAGAATGATATAGTATTACCTAAGTAAACAGAAAGTTCATTACAAGCAACTTCCAATACTCTAGAATCGACAGAGATATCTTAATGCCTGGATAGTCACCCAAAGTTCTTTTGTAACATTGAGGCATCCATATTCAGTCTACAGACCCATAGTATCTGGCAGACTTTTTGATGAAGCAGGAAATTTGAAAGAATTTTTCACCTGTATTGCCAGTTTATCAGTCACTTTCTTCTGTGTCCTGAAGAATGTTTGGCCGTTTCTTCTGTGAAGCAGGAACCCTGAATGACAGTCTCACCTTCTTTTGGAAAATTTAGCAATAATTTTTTTGTGGGTCTCCATGTCCAGTTTATACAGGATGCCATCAAGCAGACCAGAAAAGAGCAATTTCTTGCCCAAATGGTTATCCTTGTCACAATGAAAGCAAATTCTATAATGAGTTTGTTAAATACCCATCAACCTCTCTGAATATATTTCAGTTAGATAGATCTATAAACCTAGAAAACCTATGTAATTAAAAATTTGGTTATTATAGGTAACTATTTATTAATCTGTATTTCTTAATTATGCATTACATTTTAAATGAGCTGTACAATCACAATACCTTAAACAAGAACAGAAATACATATGCACAGTGTGACAAAATTGACCTTAAATCTGTATCAATAGACCAAAATCCATACCAATGCCAAGTATTCACCTTTATATCACACCGCCCTTTAAATGAAAACAAACATTTATAAACAATTATTTGGGGAATTTGGGCTTAGTTTTCTCCAAACTGATTCCTGCTGCTTGTTAGGTGAAGTATTTATAGGGTTCATGGAGACCTTTCAGAGGGTCTTGTTCCATCATACTGCATTGGCCTGGGAGGAATCTATAGGTTCTCATCTTCTATGAAAACAAAAGCAGCAGAATTTCTTTTCCAAAGTAACATATCCTTAGACTAAAATTTTGAGGTCAAGATATATATATTAAAGGTATCTTTATTAAATATATATTTAATTAGCAGCCCCCCAGAATCAAATGTCTCTCTGTTGTCAAAAAATTCAAAGAAAACACAATAATATGCATAATTCATCTTTGTTTATTTTCCATCTTTATGTGGCTTTTTCACTCTATTACTTTTTTAATATTTATTATCTTTACTCCTTCTATCTATGACTGTACTCTTTCTTATCTCTCTCTTAAGCCCATGTATACTTGCCTAACACTGTGAACAATTCAGTGTTCTTTTTCATCTGAATCTGTCTTATTATGTATCTATAATCATTTTCTGACCAGGAGAGATATTTTTTTCTGAAATGCTAAGCAGGCATGGCTAGGATTTATGCTGTGGCTTTTCCTATTGGCTCTACCCTGTTCAACAGGATAAAGACATGTTCACCACCTCACAAACCATGCTTACTGCACCAGCTCCAGGGATGCAGCAGGTCTATGTCACCATAACCAATTTGTAACATGCTGCTCACAAACCCCATTTAAGTGTTCTATAACATGACCTCCTGAAAGAACCATTCATAATACCAGCACAAACCAGGAAGCTTTCCCTTGAGAAGTCATGCCTCTGCGGCCAGAAAACAGAGCCTACCAAGAAGCTGCACTTAGCTCCTGTTTTTGTGGATCTAGAAGCTTTCTCTTTTTTAAGCTTTTTTAGGACTTATATGGATCCAGGCCAGATGTTGGACACCATTTGTAAAGAGAGACTACTCATTCATTTTCTGGTCACCCAGACCCAAATAATCACACAAAACTATATTAATTAGAACACTGTTTGGCCAATGGTTTAAGTGTATTCCTAACTAGCACTTATAACTTAAATTCAACTGTTTCTGTTCATCTATGTATCACCATGACACGGTTGCCTACCCATAAGGTTCTGGTGTCCATCTCCTTCAACAGCTACTTTCTGTTAATCTATGTATCACCATGACACGGTTGCCTACCCATAAGGTTCTGGTGTCCATCTCCTTCAACAGCTACATGGCATTTGTCTGACTCTGCCTACTCCCTCTCTATATCTCTGCTCAGATTTCCTGACTTGCTATATTCTGCCCTGCCATAGACCAAAACAGCTTCTTTATTAACCAATGGTCATAAGGTATACTCACAGCATACAGAGGGGAATACCACCTCAACCCACTCTACTCTCCTGAAAATATTGCTTCCTCTTGTATATTAAATATGAAACTATGTGGCTTGAAACCACAGAATGGACAATTTGGGAAGAAGAAGATCAATGGGAAGAGAAATGGAAAAAGGAAAAAGTCATGGAATGCAATAAGATTATGCCACACGTGCTTGCGGATGTCATAATGAAAGTCATAATGCTGGGCCAGTGTGAATTCACATTAAGAATACATTATGCTATAAATAGGTCTTTCCAAAGAAGGCCATGAACTTGAAACCCCTTAATAGGAATGGTAACTTTGCCACAGAGCATAACCCTTAAATCCAAAATACTCAAGTCTATAGTAATCTCATTTATAATCACTCCACTAAAGATTATGTATACAGAATTATTAAAATAATGTCAAAATTACCTCATAATAAAAATCAAGTGATAATGAAAATTTCACTGTTTAAAATACATATTCTATCGAAAATTTTAATATTTTAGATGAAAATTTGAGAATATCATTTTTTATTTATTCTCTTTTTTATATTTTTTATTTTAATAATGTATCTTTTTTCATTTTACACACCAATTCCAGTTCCCACTCCTTCCCTTTCTTCTGTTCCCTCCACCTCCCTCCAACCCCCATCCACTCCTCAGAGAGGGTAAGGCACACTACTTTGAGGAAGGACCAAGGCCCTGCCTACCTTTATCTAAGCTGAGCAGGGTATCCCTCCAAAGAGAACAGGTTCCAAAAAGCCAGTATAAACAGTAGGGATAAATCCTGGTCCCACTGCCAGTGTCCCCACAGTCTGACCCAGCAATACAACTGTCACCCACATTCAGAGGGCCTAGTTTGTCTTCTGTTGGTTCCTTCCCTGCCCAGCCAGAGTTTGTGAGCACCCAGCTCAGGTAAGCTGTTTCCATGGGTGTCCCCATCATAGTCTTAACTTCTTTGCTCATCTTCTCACTCCTCCCACTCTTCAACTAGACTTTGGTAGCTCAGCCCAATGTTCTGCTGTGGCTTTCTGCCTCTGTTTCCATCAGTTGCTGATGAAGGTTCTATGGTGACTTTAAGATAGTCATCAATCTGACTACAGGACAAGGCCAGTTCGGGCACCCTCTCCACTGTTGATTAGGGTCTTAGGTGGGATCATTATTGTAAATTCCTAGGAATTTCTCTAGTGCCAGATTTCTTGCTAACTCCATAATGGCTCCCGCAATCAAGATATCTCTTTCCTTGCTCTCTCCCTTTCTGTCCTCCCCCATCTCCTGTCCTCCTCCCCTTCCACCCTCCCTTTTTTCCTCTCCCCCATGCTGCAAATTATCTGAGGAGATCTTGTCTATTTCCCCTTCCAGGGATATATATATATATATATATATATAT
>LOJH01059092.1:0-11314 GCA_001685095.1 Ellobius talpinus
GTCTCTTAATGTCTGCATAATGCTTGACCAGGACCTTCTGGCTTTCATTGTCTCTAATGAAAATTCAGGTGTAATTCTCATAGGTCTGCCTTTTTATGTTACTTGGCCTTTTCCCTTTGCATCTGTTAATATTCTTTCTTTACTCTGTATGTTTAATGTTGATTATTATGTGGAGAGTGGATTTTTTTTGATCCAGTCTATTTGGTGTTCTGTAAGCTTCTTGTACCCCCATAGGCATATCTTTCTTTAGGTTGGGAAAGTTTTCTTCTATGATTTTGTTAAATTTATTTTCAGAGCTTTTTACTTGAATTTCTTCTCCTCTTCTATGCCTATTATTCTTAGCTTTGGTTTTTTCATGGTATCCCATATTTCCTGGATATTTTGGGTTAAGCTTTTGTTTTATTTAATGTCTTCTTTGATTGATGATTCTATTTCCTCTATTGTATCCTCAGTGCTTGAGTTTCTCTCCTTTGTCTCTTGTATTCTGCTGTTCATGCTTGCATTTGTGGTTTCTGATCATTTCCTCATGATTTCTGTTTCTATAATTCTCTTGGCTTTTTTTGTCTCTATTTCAGTTTTCAAGTCCTGAATAGTTTCTTTCCTATGTTTGATTGCTTTTCCTTGGTTTTCTTGAATGGATTTGCTGATGTCTTTCAATTTTTTTGTCTTTTCCTCCATTTCTTTGAGGCAGTTTCTCATTTCCTCTATAAGATTTTCAAACATTCTCCTGAAGTTCTTTTTAAGGTCATTTTCTTCTGCTTCATCTATATTTAGTTGTTTAAGTCTTGCTGTTGTAGGGTCTTTAGGTTTTAATGGTGCCATGTTGCTCTTTGTGGTGTTGCATGCATTCTTACCTTTTCTACTCATCCTTTACTTACCATGTGTTTCTTGTTTGATGTTGTTCATATTTCTGATAGTTCTATCTTGTTGGTATGGGAGGTCCTTCTATCTGTGTGTTGCTTTTCTTGGTTAATAAATAAACTTCCTTGGCCTATTGATAGGTTAGAACTTAGGTAGGCAGGGAAGATGAAACTTAATGCAGGGAGAAAGAAGACAGTCAGAGAAATGACATGGAGATGCTAGAGTCAGACATGCTGAATCTTTGCCAGTAAGCCCCTGCCACATAGCGATATACAGATCAATAGAAATGGATTAAATTAATGTAAGAGTTAGCCAATAAGAAGCTAGAGCTAATGGGCCATGTGGTAATTTAATTAATACAGTTTCTGTGTGATTATTTTGGAGCTGGGCAGCCATGACCAACAAACAGCCCTTTGTGCAACATCTTGTGTTTGTTTTGCCTTTTCTTTGTCCTGGACAATACTTGATATTTGTTCTTATTGTATATAATTTTGTATTTGGTTTATAACCCTCTCATTTAGACAAATTGGAAAAGTGTTGTGGAAATTTATTCAGTCAGTATCTTTGAACATTGGACCATTAGTGCATAGTCTGAAGTACTATAAGTGCAGATGTAAAGCATGCTAACTCTCTCTGTTATATAGTGGTTGGAGGTCTGTTCACAGCTTCCAGCACCCACAGAGAAACATGATTCTCTGCCTGTATTGTGAGGTTTGTTCCCAAATAAATAAATATTTGTTATCCTTTATTCTGGGCTCTTATGGGCCTCCTTAAATACACCTACAATCTCTAATTCTGAATAATATGATGTGAAACTGAGCAAAAAAGCATGTGGGGCATTTCTTGTGAAATTATGAGAAAGATGCTTAGTATAGCAGAAGAATACAGCGGAAATTTGATAGACAATTTAAAAGGTATAATTTGTAGATTTTAATGATGAATATGTCATCTCGCAAGATCATAAAGACAACTGCAAGGCTAGAATTAAAAATTCAGCAAATTAAAGAAATGATTAACTTATAAGAAATTTTTCAGCTGCTCGGCTGCAAGTGGGTATGAGACCATGTGGCTATTACAAAAAATATTTATTTATTAGAGGACTGCCTCAGAGAACAATATTTCATTTTCCAAAAATAAATCAGAAAGAGGAAAGGAAAGAGGAGCAGGGAGGCAAAGAGGCCTCTGTTTTATTTGTCTGGGATTAAAGAGAAAGATATTCACAGAAGAGATAACTAGTTAAAGCAAACATATTTAAATATGGTTAAAAGAACTCAAAAAAATGTAAAAAATTTCAGTGATTTCTCTGCAAAGGCAGTATCACACTATTTTACAGTTGTCTTCAGTTTGCAATTATAAACTGATTAAATCTCTTTTTGCTTCACTTTCTACTTTAGATTTTTTCCAGACAAGTTACTAGTATCTAAATAGTGTTTTGTCAATATATCTATTATAATTCTGAACAAAAAGACCGCATGAAGTTGAAAGATACTGTACAAATCAGAAGTGGAGATTGGTGTCACAATCTAGGTCACAAGAAGATTGCTGTGTCACAAAATCCTGTACTACACAAATTCTTATAAAGAGAAGATTTATTCAGAAACAAGGGGCTAGGAATTTTTATAAATATATGAATCAAATATGACACTGGTAAAACTGAAAATGTCACAACGTCAACCATATAACAATATGTCAGTCATCTAATAATTAATACATGTGTTTAAAATGCCCAATCTTCTTCAAAACTGAAATTCTAAGTCATTTAAAGGATATCATAAGAAAAATAATATAGAATACTATATAAATAAATAAGTATATAAGATGGAAGTGTGATGAGCATGATTTACCTATGTTTGCAAAACACTTTCCTAAAAATATTATATACATCATGCTGCTCTCAAACATAATTATTTCTTGCCTCTACCCATGAAAGTGAGTAACAGGTTTATGCTACCACAACAATATCAAAAATGCTTATTAATAGCAATAGATAAAAGAGTAACTTTACAAGTTGTACATGTAAAAGGCTAATAATACCTACCTTAAAGAGTCATTTACCATTACCAGCAACATATTAAGTACAACCTTTACACTTATAGGAGTATAATATTCTTTCAATAATGTTTTGATGAGGGTTATTGACTAGAACCTCTCATGTGAACCACCAGAAAGCAGAAATAAAAAAAACTGGCCTACAATATTGAAATGCATAAGAAAAGTAAAGGGAAGACCAAATAAATATGAATTAGTATATCATTCAGAACTGGATTCTTTCTATATAAGTAACAATCACTATTGAGATATTTGGCAAAATGTAAAATAACTATCAAGGGTGATATAGCTGTACTATATCAAAGTTAATTACTTTAGCTTGTGATTGTAAGAATTATCTACCAAAATATTCCAAAAGAATATAATATTAGGTCAACATTACTTTCAAATATTTTAACTTTAAAAATATCTTGCAGTCTATCAACATTTTAACTTTAAAACTGCAAGAGTTCCTATTTGAACTCAAAAGCCATGATATGCCTATACTACTTTACTAATTCTCTTTCCATTAACAAAGTGTTTTGAAATATTTCAGAAAACATATGAAAGCATTTATAAAATTCTCTTTAGAAAAGTAATTACATATAAAGTGTCCATACTTTGCAAGCTCTCATACTAGGATTATGTTTTCTTTAAGATTCATCCCAGAAATCAAATAGCTTCTACAATTCACACAAGAAGAAACATAAGAAGAAAAGTAAAAGCATAATGCTCAGAATGCCCAAAGAGAATACAGAGATTTGGTGCCAATGCTAAAGAAAAGATGGAATGTGGATTTTATGCAGAACAGAAATCTATTAAATATGAGAATGGAAGTGTTGAGATATATTTTAGTTGTTCATAGATAATACGTATGATTGAGGTTTACGAATGTATGGAATAGTCTTTTGTACACTGTGAAGATGTGTTGATCTCATTGGTTTAACAAAGAACTAATAAACAATAGTTAGGATGAAAGAGGTTAGGTGGGATTTGCTGAAAAGAAAAAGAGTGTATGGATGAACAAGGGCAGAGTTGCCATCAGGAAAGAAGCAAAGTGAACTTGTGGTGCTGAGAAAAGTTACCAAGTCATGTATAGTACATACATAGAAAATAAGGGTTAATTTAATTTGTAAGAGCTAGTTAGTAACAAGCATCAGCTATCTTTCAAGCATTTATAACTTATAATAAGTCTGTTTAGCTAGTTTGGAGTGACTGGTAGGACAGAAACATCTGTCACCAGATGAAATTTAATACGATGCAAGATAAAAGATCTCAGAAATAAAATTCAAACGACACTCATTGTAGGTTACAGCCTATGAAACTCTTGGCAAGTGCTCTAAGAAAGCAACAAATAAGGTGTGAAAAAGAAGAGCATTTGAAGGGAAATCCTGAATGAACAGGTATACTCCTTAGATGATATAGATCATCATCTAATATCTGGACAAATAAAGCCACATAAACGTCTTAATATTTAGACAATGTTTTCCTACATTGCTTCAGTTTTTTGTAAAACAGATAAGAAAAACTGCAACATTATTTTAAATTAAATTGGAAGCAAACCTGTACCATATGAAAACATATATTTTAGACAGATCTGACTCCATAGGAACAGTAAAAGACCAAAAAAAGACAAAATACAAATAAAATAATTCACTCAAGAATTTGCTTAGATATCATGAAATACCCCAAAGAACTAATACCTTCAGTTGGGAACTTGGTGATGATAAGGCAAGGGACATTTCAAGATAAAGCCAAAAAGAAGACAATACTGTGTTAGTGAAAGAAGCTCCACCAAACCCAAAATGATGAACTTTGAAGAGCATCACCCAAAAGAAAAGCTAGCATCACCTGAGAAAAAGGCTAGCATAATTAATGAGTAGATATACAGAGATTAATATAACCTCTTGGAATTTTGTGACACTTGCTATGCATGACAGTAAGTTTGATAAATGGGAACGTATTCATTCTTTTGGCATGAGGATTTGAAGAATCAACCCTCACAAAGAGAACTGTGTGGATGCCTTTATACAAGATTTTACTTTGGAGATTAACTTCTTTGTGATTTTCAAAAGAATACGAACAAATAGAAAAGACATATCATCTTATGTCCCTGTATTATAAATGTAACTTACATAAACTAAAACTAGAAACTAAATAGTGATTCCTGTTGGAAATAGGTTTGCATATAAAAAGAAAGCTTGCAAGATCATATGGTATTAATCAATAAGTGATTTTTGCTTAGTCATGCTTCCAGAAATGGAGTATTTATATGTTATGGAAATGATAACTTATTCAAACTCAGGAGAATTTGTGACACTAAAAATTGTATTAGGAAACAAAAGATTTTTAATGATATATATAGCAGATCCAAATATATTACAGCAATGATAATCATTTGAAGCAAAGAAATTGCAGATTCTGATGAAAGGACAAGGAGGTTGAACTTAGAAAAAGATACAAATGATATTGGTTTCATGTATTTTTGTTCATAAGTGTGTTTTATTCTTATTGTAAATCAGAATGCATACTTGATATGTCTCTCAATTACACAACAGAGAGCTGGAAAAAAAAGACAGCTTTATTTTCACAGATTCTGGAAATTCTGAAGCAAAGGGTACTGGTTTAGAAAATGTGGACTCAGATATCATTTAGCAAAGGTTTTGGTAAGAGAAGATATGGTGACCATCCTTTGCAGACTTTTGGGAAGCCAAATGATAGCATACTGTGTACACACTCTGCTCAAAGACTTCCAAGTAAAGGGAAACTTAATTATTCACCAATTGAAAAAAGAACCTTAAATTTTCCATCAACATGATATCCTCAGGGATTACAAAAAAAGGATTAGAAAAAAGGAAGGACCCCTTTATACCAGATTTTCTCTTTTGGGGGATGCCAACTAGCTCTCAAATCACAACATGTGCACTTATTTGAATACTCAGCCTACCTTAGGTTCATTTCTAGCTATCTCTCTCTCTCTCTCATTTTTAACATAAATTAACATGTTTGTATTCATCTACCTTTTGCCTCTGGTCTTTTCACATTGCTTTCTTTTGCATATCTTACTTTCACTGTTTCTTGTATCTGGCTGGCTTGTGCCTGCCGATCTGGCCCCAGGTATGACCCTCTCTTTCTCTCTCTTTTATCTTCTTCTCTCATTCTTCTCTCCTATTTATTCTCTATGCCTGCCAATCCCACCTATCCCTTTCCTGCCTTTATTGGACATTTAGATTTATATTAGATCATTTAGGTTCTGTGGGCTGGCAAATTTAATCAATTACAACATAAACAAATGCAATACATTCTTAAATGGTTAAAGTAATATTCTGCAGCATAAAAGAATGTAACATTTTAGATAGTTAGATATTTCACAACACTCATTTGATGTTAAAACCTTAGACAATTAAAAATGTTGTTCAATACCCTTACTTACAGAAAGCTTTAGATACCTGTTGGTGTACTATGATTCTTGAGAAAGCCACGAACAGTAAGGAAGAAGGCCTGGCTTGCAACAGAATATCTTGGAAAGAAAATTTAATTCCATAGTCATCTAACTTCATTTCTTTCCCTCTCTTAGAACAGATACTTAAAATCATGAAGTAAAGAGAAATATGATATGGGACATCTGAATAAATGATTACACCTAAGTGATTACCACTTGTTGCTCTATTGTCTAATTTAAGACAAGAAATATTAAAATTGATCATCAAATTCTATGTTAACACAGCACCTTCTTTCAATTCACTAAAGATTGTCATCAAATTGGGATCTTGTTCATTTATTACTCAATTTCTCTGTCTGCTAGAATTTCATAATAATGCAATGAAAAGTTTTATCTATTTTCTTCACTAGTGTATAATGAGCACATAGCTGTTTTTAAAAAATAAGCACAGAGTTAGTTCTAAAAAACATTGTCAAGTAACCAAGAATTTGACATTTTTTTCTCATTTGAACTGTTATTTGTTTCAAAGGACTAATATTCTACATAGAATGTATTAGCTCTTATTTCTGAATGTGAGTATGAACAAGCTAATATAATTAAAATAATACCCATTGCTACAAGTAGAAGAAAACATAACATATCATGTAAAATTGAAATAGTTAACATAGGTTTTCATTATCCACTTGATAAAGAGGAAATCAAGGAACTTGGGATTTTGGTCAAGATCCAAAATATTTTCTACTAATCCTAAAATGAGGTAATGTCTTTCTTGCTCTTTTTTTGCTCTGAAGTAAAACTAGGATTATAATTGGCTAACATGGGATTTATTATAAACTTACAACTAATCTCCAAAAAAATTTTCAATTAATGTTCTTTAGAAATATTACATCTTAACTCTTAAAAAGTACACAAAAAATGAGCAGAGAAATAGAAAGTATGTGAAAAGATTGAATCCTCATGGTTTTCTGTCTGTTCTCATGATTACTTGCTAAAAGTCCAAACAGCTAATGCAATATAATATATCAAAATATATCCCAGTATCAAATATGATACCTTATATATATTTTAATGTTGTGGTAACACATAATACAATTATATAGGATGATATTCATTCTAAGAATAGATGAAATCTTCTATATGTTCAATGAAATGATAATGGATAGGTCATGAAAATGAGCATCGATATAAACAAACAGATAACCAGACAAAAGCATTATTTCTTCTCAAAAAACATTTTGTTATGATGAATTCCAAAATGTCCTGAACAAACAACAGCTATTGAAATATCAGAATAAATTAATACAAATTCTACCTCTATTTATTTTTCTCATGTACTTTTTAACTCACATCTTCTGTGGGTTTTGTAACTCACATATATATTAATATAATAATTTATACTTATGATTATAAATAACAGGTAAAATCCTATTCTAGTCTTCAAGCCTTAAGATGTATTTTATTTTTGATTATGTATATCTGTGTGTCACTATATATGTCTATTTATCAGTATGTACACATGAGTGCAGGTGTCCAAAAGGGCCAGATAATGTAATAGACCCTGGAGCTAGAGTGACAGACTGATATGACCCATCTGCATAGTCTCTGTGAAATGATCTCTGATCCTCTTCAAGATCAGTGGTGTGCATCAATACTGAGCAATCTCTCCAATCCTTTATTAAGTCTTTTCTATTTTAACCTCATGTCTTTATTCTTATATATGTATCTCAAATGCTCTATGTCCCACTACAATCACAGATCAATTTTAAAGGTGACATCCCAGAAAACACATATATGACTAGTAACATTATATGAAGTAAGAATCTTATATTTAGTGATATAAATGTGTAAAGATAAATATACAAGTATTCATGAAATAGCAATTATTGATAAAAGAGACCACTAAGTTGAAAGAGAGCAAGGAGAGTATATGGGACTGTTTTGAGAAAGGAAAGGGAGGGGAGAAATGTTATAATTATATTGTAATATAAAAATAAAAAGTAAAATTTAATCAATGGTGTTTTTAAGAGTTTGTTATTTCATTGTTGAGAATATGTTCAAAGTCTCCACATTTCCTGAAACAAAAATTTCACTTGGATTACCAAGATCAGGTCAGCATCTACTTCATCAGAGTCATTTCTGAATTTGTTATTTTTTATATCCTTCATTCAAGCTGTACTGAACTAATTTTATTCTTGTTTAACTTGTAAAAATTTCTTTTCTAACAACACTGCTTTAAGTTGGAAGTATGACCTGAGTCATAACTTAATAGACATGGAATGTCTAATGTGAGGTGTTAAAATGAAATCAGACTTTCAATGGAAAACTTTATAGAAAAGACTGTCATTGGAACTAATATTAAGATTTATTTTGAAAAACTTACTGAAATAATAAGGTATGACAAAGGAGTTCATTGAGGACATAGTCTTATCAGGAAGTAGAAAGTAATGTTTGAGCAGAGGAACTATCTGATTAACAATGCTTTGTAGATGAGATTTTAAAGAATGTAACAGGAAGAACTCTAATTGGATATTCAGGTTTTCACAGCTGCTGCAAAATGAGGGAAGGGCCAAATATTAAATACAAGATTAAAATGAGGTATTCTTTCTTAAGGTATAAGAAAAATCATGGCTGAAGTTATAATTCTTAATAATTAAAAATGCTGAGTTTATATTAAATGGAAGTTTTCACAATGGTGTAACAAGTTGGTGTTGCTCACACAAAGCTATGATGTCTCTTCAAAACTCTTATTAAGACCTAAGATCCAAATAATTTCCCTAACATAAATGGTCAAGTAATTGTGGATCTGCTTCCTAATCAGGATTGTTGACTGCATTGGTACATGAGGGTGGAGGGAGCAGAAACCAGGAACAGGGTTTCAGAGGTTGTGGGTACAATGGAGCCAGCCCTCTTGGAGTCAGACTTAATTGAATCAAATCAACTTCATTCCATAAAATAAGGAATATATAGGATTGGGAAGCCTGGGAACAAACTTTAGTTTCCATTAAGTGAACACTCATATCATAAGGCTCCCAGCATAAATCTTAGTTATTATGTGTGAAACAAGGGAGTATTCTATCAGGAATCTGGGCCAAGGTTCAAGCTAAAGATAAATCCAGCATCAGGCTTAGAAACAGCTTTCAGATAAAGTCAGCCATCTAGGAACAAGAGACAGTCTCCAGATAAGGGCAGTTAGAGAATAGGAAGTCTCACTGATTGGGAGGGAGTTGCCATGCTGAGGAGATTTTGGAAAATGCTGCCAGGTCATGATAGACTACAACCTCTGACCAGCTAGTAATCAATGCCTTTCAGCAAGTAGGTATAATATAAGATTGTAAATAGGGATACCTGGGATTGGTTTGCCAGACATTAAAACAGAATTGTTGAAGTTTAAGGATAAGCAAAAGACCCTGCTTTAAAACATAAGTCAAAGAGTGATTGAGCAAGAAACACATATATGGAGAATTGCTCAAGAAAATTGATAATGAGTTTAGTGAGTGTTGAAGACAATTAAATTATACTTTATTTGAAAAAGGAGAGAAAATGCACGCAGAAACTAAAATTCCATATATTTGTGAGAAATTGTTATGGTGAAGAAGAAGAATCTGAGAAGAAAGCTCCAAGGTTAAACATACATCCTCAAGCAAAGCATCTGCATAGAAAATGACATAAAGATGTGTATGGTAAAATATATACAAAAATTCAGAAAACAACATTGCACACCTGAATTAATTTTCTCTGGATGTCAGTACAAAATATCATTGATTTATGGTTTAAACAAAAAATTATGGTTTCTTATATTTCTATACATCTGAGATCAATATGTCAGCAGAGCTGATTCTCATGAGTAGACTTTACTAGACTTAAAAATAGTTGTCATGTTTCTATGACCTCATTTAATTTCATGTCTCTGCATACACTCTGCTGATACCTTGTGTGTCTAAAATTTGTCTGATAACAATGATATTGATAAAACTGGATTAAGTAAAACTTTCAGGTCTCATGAGAATTATTAACCTAATAAAAGGATCTATACCCAAATATAGTCAAAATCTTAGCTTTAGGCTGCTGGATTTCTACATATGAATTTTTGGGGAACATAATTCACCTCATAGCAGAATATTAAGTAAACACTGCACTCATAAATTATTTCATATTTTCAAACCTCAGACAAGAGGTTTATAACAGAAATAAGTTAAATTTTGGGCTTTGGTAGCCTTGTGATAAATCTTTGTCCAAATACTTACTGATGGATTAATAGTTGGGACTTCAAGAATCACTTATTATTTCTTTTATCTGGTATTTCTTATTTGTAAAATAGATACAAAATTGTTAAATTTAGCAAGTATTGTAATGATGAAAAATATAGTTCCTCAAATAGTATGTAATGATCTTTCTGAGGACCTGGATTTGATTTCCAGAATGTACTTTGGGCAAATCTCAATTGCATGTAACTCCAGATCCTCCAACCTCAAGCAAAACAAAGTGACCAATGGGGTAAATGGAACCCTGGAACTGACTGCACCACGAGGAGCCATGGATCTGCTGATATCTGGAAGACTGATCAACAGAGTCACAGATAGCCCCAACTACACCAATTAGAGAAAATGATGGGTAGACAAGGTAAGAACACAGTCAATACCACAAAGAGCAACATGCCACTAATAAAATCTAGTGGCCCTACAACAGCAAGACCTTAACGACCAAATATAGATGAAGCAGAAGAAAATGACCTTAAAAAATAATTTCAGGAGAATGCTTGAGGCCAATAAAGAGGAAATGAGAAATTTCCTCAAAGAAATGGAGGAAAAGACAAACAAAAAATTGTAAGACATCTGCAAATACCTTCAAGAAAACTAATAAAAATCAATAAAACATACAAAAGAAACTATTCAAGATTTGAAAACTGAAATAAAAACAATAAAGAAAACATAACTCTAACCAAGGAAGTGAAAGATCTATTTGGCAAGAACTTCAAGGCATTGA